>JADBJO010000197.1:122500-165000 GCA_016801955.1 Conus betulinus
CTTTTATTATAACATGTTAGTAATGGTAAGTCAACAACAATTTCAATTTTTTAATGATTTCAAGTGCAAAAAAAAATGCAAAATAAAAAAAAGAATGTTATGTTTCTTCTAAGCGTAAAAAATAAAGAAAGAATGCCAACAAACTCTCAACAAGGGAGGAAAAATACTCCACTCACAACTGAAGAGCAGAAAAGTATGGTATTTCCAACAGAAAAGTGCATGAAACAGCCACAAATACAACTACTCCAATAGCAGGAAACACACACACACACACACACACACACACACACACACACACACACACACACACACACACACACACACACACACACACACATCTTATGCCTAACTGGTACACATGTAAGAAAGAAAAAGGGAGGAACACACACACACACACACACACACACACACACACACACACACACACACACACACACACACACACACACACACACACACACACACACACGTCCCTTTCACTCTCAACAGTAATATATATATATATATTTTTTTATGAGCACAAAGTCATTCCTGTGCCTGTTGGTCTCTGAACCCTTGTCATTCAGTTGATCTATATAATCGGCTGTACACCCACTCGAATCACGTCAGTGCTACTCGCCTCTCACGTGTCAGTTGGCCACGCCCCCTTCAACCTCGACCAGCAAGAGTCGGCCCGCAGCGTGTGTGTGAAGTTCGTTGCCTAAAGTCTTAGTTGGCTCCCTCACATAGGGTTAGTGAACAGTCAGTCAGTGCTGGCTGGCTCAACGCAAAAAAACACTGGGGCACACGCGAGGGTAGTAAGTGGGCGTCTTATCAGCCTCTCATAACAAGTTGGCAACGGTCCAACGCTTCACGTTGGAATAATTCGGTCAAGCCCTCACTATCGTTCTTTACTCGTGACTGTCTGGGTCTTCTTCATCTGTATTAGGAACAACCGACCGTCTATTCAATATTCCCAGCACTTGATCTGTGGTAAATGTACGGCAAGGTCGAGTATGTAAAGTGCTTGGTGGTGACGTCATAGTGAATGGAAAAACAATCGGAATAAAGTCAATAAAACACTGAACTGAATAGTGTTCTGACAAAGCAAATGGCTGTGAGCATGGGCCCAGACCATCCTCCAACTATGATGTTTATTGCTGGCTTTTTATCGAACAGGACAGGGAGCTTTAAAGTCCTTGTAACAGGACAGGGAGCTGTAAAGTACTTGTAACAGGACAGGAAGCTGTAAAGTCCTTGTAACAGTACAGGAAACTTTAAAGTCCTTGGAACAGGACAGGAGGCTATAAAGTCCTTGTAACAGGACAGGAAGCTATAAAGTCCTTGGAACAGGACAGGAAGCTGTAAAGTCCTTGGAACAGGACAGGAAGCTGTAAAATCCTTGGAACAGGACAGGGAGCTGTAAAATCCTTGGAACAGGACAGGGAGCTTGAAGTTCCTTGCAACAGGACAGGAAATTTTAACATTCCTGTAACAGGACAGGAAGCTATAAAGTCCTTGGAACAGGACAGGAAGCTGTAAAGTCCTTGGAACAGGACAGGGAGCTGTAAAGTCCTTGGAACAGGACAGGGAGCTTGAAGTTCCTTGTAACAGGACAGGAAGTTTTAAAATTCCTGTAACAGGACAGGGAGCTGTAAAGTCCTTGTAACAGGACAAGAGCTTTAAAGTCCTTGGAACAGGACAGAGAGCTTGAAATTTCTTGTAACAGGACAGGAAGCTTTAAAGCCCTTGGAAGAGGACAGGGAGCTGTAAAGTCCTTGTAACAGGACAGGAAGCCATAAAGTCCTTGGAACAGGACAGGAAGCTATACAGTACTTGTAACGGAACAGGAAGCTTTAAAGTCCTTGTAACAGGACAGGGAGCTGTAAAGTCCTTGAAAAGGAAGGACAGGAAGCTTTAAAGTCCTTGTAACGGAACAGGCAGCTATAAAGTACTTGTAGTGGAACAGGAAGCTTTAAAGCCCTTGTAACAGAACAGGAAGCTTCCAAGTCCTTGTTGCAGGATTGGAAGCTGTAAAGTCCTTGGAACAGGACAGGAAAGCTTTATTCAAAGTCCTTGTAACAGGACAGGAAGGTTTAAAGTCCTTGTAACAGACAGGACTGACGGGTCAGGTCGTCAGACCCCCTTGTTTTTCTTGACCTCTTTCATTTGCCTCAACATGGCTTCATGTGAAGGGTTCACCTTTAAACAGCATACAAAGTGTAGTTGTGAAGGGTTCACCTTTAAGCAGCATACACCTTTAAACAGCATACAAAGTGTAGGTGTGAAGGGTTCACCTTTAAACAGCATACAAAGTGTAGGTGTGAAGGGTTCACCTTTAAACAGCATACAAAGTGTAGCTGTGAAGGGTTCACCTTTAAACAGCATACAAAGTGTAGCTGTGAAGGGTTCACCTTTAAACAGCATACAAAGTGTAGGTGTGAAGGACTCACCTTTTAAACAGCATACAAAGTGTAGGTGTGAAGGGTTCACCTTTAAACAGCATACAAAGTGTAGCTGTGAAGGGTTCACCTTTAAACAGCATACAAGTGTAGGTGTGAAGGACTCACCTTTAAACAGCATACAAAGTGTAGCTGTGAAGGGTTCACCTTTAAACAGCATACAAGTGTAGTTGTGAAGGACTCACCTTTAAACAGCATACAAAGTGTAGGTGTGAAGGGTTCACCTTTAAACAGCATACAAAGTGTAGTTGTGTTTCCACATCCACACACACACCAGTCTGTTTTTATATAGTGGTGTTTTCCACATCCACACACACCAGTCTGTTTTTACATAGTGGTGTTTTCCACATCCACACACACCAGTCTGTTTTTACATAGTGGTGTTTTCCACATCCACACACACCAGTCTGTTTTTACATAGTGGTGTTTTCCACATCCACACACACCAGTCTGTTTTTACATAGTGGTGTTTTTCCACATCCACACACACCAGTCTGTTTTTATAACAGCTCCGTAGTCAGTAGCAAAAAGGGAAAAGTCATTTGATTGCTGATGACAATGATAGAGCCCCTGTTTTAAATTTGGTTTTGTATTTCATTTAGTTAATGGCCAGAAAAGATTGGGATTTTTTGCGTGATCAGTAATGTTTTTGTTGTTGTTGTTGCTGTTGTTTTTGTGTGTGTTTTTGGCAGTAATTCTTATTTAACTGTTGTCTTAAAAAGATCAGACCAAAATGATGAGCTTACCACCAAATTAAAAATTTCATGTCTGAAGAAAGTGTGCTATTTGTTGTGATGTTGCTTCTAGCGGCTGTCTTAAGAATTTGCAGTTTGTTGTGATATTGCTTCTAGCGGTGTCTTCTTAAGAAAGTGCAGTTTGTTGTGTGTTGCTTCTAGCGGCTGTCTTAAGAAAGTGCAGTTGTTTGTTGTGATTCTTGCTTCTAGCGGGTGTCTTAAGAAAGTGCAGTTTTTGTTGTGATGTTGCTTCTAGCGGCTGTCTTAAGAAAGTGCAGTTTGTTGTGATGTTGTTTGCAGCGGCTGTCTTAAGAAAGTGCTGTTTGTTGTGATGTTGCTTCTAGCGGCTGTCTAAGAAAGTGCTGTTTGTTGTGATATTGCTTCTAGCGGCTGTCTTAAGAAAGTGCAGTTTGTTGTGATGTTGCTTCTAGCGGCTGTCTTAAGAAAGTGCAGTTTGTTGTGATGATATTGCTTCTAGCGGGGTGTCTTAAGAAAGTGCAGTTTGTTGTGATGTTGCTTCTAGCGGCTGTCTTAAGAAAGTGCAGTTTGTTGTGATGTTGTTTGCAGCAGCTGTCTTAAGAAAGTGTGCTGTTGTGATGTTGCTTCTAGCGGCTGTCTTAAGAAAGTGCTGTTTGTTGTGATGTTGCTTGCAGCGGCTGTCTTAAGAAAGTGCTGTTTGTTGTGATGTTGCTTGCAGCAGCGGAGGGAGCAAGAAACTTCTGAAGTATTTGAACAAGCTGACCTCTTCCAAGTACTTCCAGCAGGCCACAGAATATAAGTACATCAAACGAGCCATGGAGAACGTCTCCAACACTCCACTGCAGCTGCAAGTCACTGTCAGGAATCTTGTGGGGAAAACTGGCCATCAATATTCCCCCGCCTCCCTCTGACCGCCTATGGTGAGAAGAGTTTTGACTCGTGCACTCTCCCTCACTCTGTCTCTCTCTCTCTCTGTCTCTCTCTTTCTCTCTGTCTCCCTTCGTCTCTCTCACACACACATATTCATATACAAGCAGATGTGTAGATAATTATAAATGCAGGGTCCTTTTCCTTTCTGATTTCTTGTGGATTCTATCTTTTTGATCTTTTGTGGAGCTATCTTTTTGACTTTTGAATTAGAACTGTTACTGATTTCAGTGGGTTTTTTTTCCAAAATCTTTTTTCATTTTCCTTTTTTTTTTATCTTATTTTGTTGATTTTTGTCAGCCTAGACAAATGACAGTATACATGTATTGTTGTTTTTGTGGTAAGTGATGGCTGCAGTTGTCAGTGTTACCATTGTGTCAGCCTCCTGATCCAGTTTGACTACAAATGACTTGGTACTGGATAGTTGAACATTAGAATCAATGTATAATAATGAGGAGGAAATTATTGTTGCAATCGTTACCATGGCTAGAAATTCCCAGATATTTTGTGTTTTTGTTGGTTTAGATTTATTCAGCTGTCATCCTCTGTGTCAGTCCAGTGGCAGTAACTCCACATCACTTCATTGCCACTCCCCTTCCACAGACACGCGCTGCTTGTTCTGTCGCGGCCCAAGCACTGGCCTTGCATGGGGAGAGTCGGTGCCACATCATCATGAGGCAAACCACTGGAGAAGACTCTTCAGCGCTGCAGAGTCACTGTGAAGATTTGTCGTGGTACCTGATGCACCATAGACAGGGACACCACCTACTAAGCCCACACTGACGATGAATATTGCTTCGTCACAGAGTTAGCAATAGAGAGGTTCCTCTGTAGAGGGTGCCAGCACATCCCTCCAGTGACAGATCCTGTAAACTTGCCATCACTGGCCACCTCACCACACGCTTGCCAAGGGCACAGATGTGGAGAGGAAATCAAAACTTTAGGTCATCATGACACTAGGGCATGAAGACCCACAGCATTGGAAACTGAAGAGCCACAGCATTGGAAACTGAAGACTCACAGCATTGGAAACTGAAGACCCACAGCATTGGAAACTGAGACCCCCAGCATTGGAAACTGAAAACCCACAGCATTGGAAACTGAAGACCCACAGCATTGGAAACTGTCTCTATGTTGAACATCCTCTCCAGAATCGTTTGGTTTGACCTCATGGCTCCTCAGGTGGAGGCAGCGCTTAATGGCTACTATGTTGCTTGTGTGTGTATGTGTGTGTGTGTGTGTGTGTGTGTGTGTGTGTGTGTGTGTGTGTGTGTGTGTGTGTTGCGCACACACGTGTGCATGATCTGTGTAAAAAAATGCCTGCATCTTTACAGGTATGGATTCCGGGGAGCCCCACGTCTGTGGCTGGTGGCAAAACCACAAGTAGGAGAACGTGTGGTGACAATCACTCACATCACAGACTGGATTGAACGCAAACTGGAGCTGGAGTTTCAGGTGAGAGACATAAACGATGTGTTGGCCTTTTGCATGTGATTCTCATTCTGTGTTGGCCTTTTGAGAGACAAAAGCGATGTTGGTCTTTTGAGAGACATAAACAATTTGTTGGTCTTTTTGAGAGACATAAACAATTGGTTGGTCTTTTGAGAGACATAAACAATTTGTTGGTCTTTTGAGAGACATAAACAATTTGTTGGTCTTTTGAGAGACACAAATGATGTTTTGGTCTTTTGTGAGACATAAATCTGTGTGTTTGTCTTTTGCATGTGATTTTCATTCTGTTTTTTTGTCTTCTGCCTGTGTTTTTCATTCTGTGGTTCTGTCTTCTTTTGCTGTGATTTTCATTCTGTGGTGGTCTTCTGCATGTGATTTTTTCATTCTGTTTTGTCTTCTGCCTGTGATTTTCATTCTGTGGTGGTCTTCTGCATGTGATTTTCATTCTGTGTTGGTCTTTTGCATGTGATTTTCATTCTGTGGTGGTCTTCTGCATGTGATTTTCATTCTGTTTTTTTCTTCTGCATGTGATTTTTCATTCTGTGTTGGTCTTCTGCATGTGATTTTTTCGCTCTGTGGTGGTCTTCTGCATGTGATTTTCATTCTGTGGTGGTCTTCTGCATGTGATTTTTTCATTCTGTGTGTCTTTTGCGTGTGATTTTCATTCTGTGGTGGTCTTCTGCATGTAATTTTCATTCTGTGGTGGTCTTCTGCATGTGATTTTCATTCTGTTTTGTCTTTGCATGTGATTTTCATTCTGTTTTGTCTTCTGCATGTGATTTCATTCTGTTTTTGTCTTCTGCATGTGATTTTCATTCTGTTTTGTCTTTTGCATGTGATTTTCATTCTGTTTGTCTTTTGCGTGTGTGATTTTTTCTGACTTTTGCTTGTATTTTTTTCTCTGAGCTCTCAAATGCTTGTGTGTGAGTCAGCACAGGTATTTTGGCTGTTTTGTCGTTTTTCTCTATATACATGTCCAGGCAAATGCCGTATCCCACACATAGTGTAGAACATGGCCTTATCAGGATGAAAAAAAAAGATAGGCAGTAGGGATGATTTTCGCTCTTATTAAGTTCTGTTCTTTGCACCATATGCCAGTTACTTCAGATTTCTCCTTTTTTTGGGGGCACAACACTCACCTGTTGTTTCTGGCTTCAGTCATTGTTGTTTATTGAACGCTATTCCCACAAACACTCGTATGATAAGCATGCCATCACTTCAGAGGAAGAAGCCTTTTTCTGCCTTTTTCTGACCTAATGAGGTATAGGATGCACATGGCAGTTGCTTGATGGTGGTGCACCTGCACTTTTGCTTATGCTGTGTGAACACAACGCTGTGCATGCCTGCACCTTATGCTGTGTGAACACAACGCTGTGCATGCCTGCACCTTATGCTGTGTGGACATAGCGCAGTGCATGCCTGCACCTTATGCTGTGTGAACATAGCGCCGTGCATGCCTGCACCTTATGCTGTGTGAACATAGCGCCGTGCATGCCTGCACCTTATGCTTATGCTGTGTGAACATAGCGCAGGCTTCCCTGCTGTTTCAGGACTGCAAGTCATTGGTTGATTTTGCTGTTGAAGACAGTCCTCTTCAATGCATCGTTTTGTTCAATAAGGGAATTTCCAATGATAATTTTTTAAGAATTCATTCTATTGCTGTTTCTCTTCAACAGTCAGTTCTGTCTAATACGTGGTCAGTTGTCCTAGACACCCTTCCTACTTCATTTCTCAACCATCCCTCTACTCCCCCATTGGGTGTCATGTCATATCACGTTGTTTTTAGATTCCCTTACCGACGAAGCGTCTAATTCATTTCTGTCGTCAAAAAACAGTTTCTCAGTTTTGGGGACACACTGAATCAGTTGATTTTGACCCATCTGTTGAAAATCACACACTATCTTTGGCAACACACTGAATCAGTTTATAGTGACCCATCTGTTGAAAATCACACACTGTCTTTGGCAGGCCTTATCTGAGTGACATAGCTGAGGATAACGATGCACTTGACTGCACAAGGCAAGATAGTCGTCTATATCATTGTTTGTTTGCGTGTTAATTCATAGACATTTTCTGAATCCATCTGAATGTTTGTGAGTGTGATGATATGTCAACATATTGCTTTTTCAATATTTGTTTATGTACACAAGTCTCATTGCGTGTCTGTGCAACAATTGTATTTTTGCAATAAGGAAAATGTTATGTACTGCTTGATTTCATTGAGATTATTTGTTGAGATGATATTGTTTGCCTTATTTTGTTAGTTCTTCAATCTTTTTTTTAATACCAGTTTCTATTTGTTTTAAGCTGGTCTATCTCTGTTGCCTCTTCTGTGGCATTATTCCTTCTTCACTTTTCAACTGCCTCCTACACAGCCCCTCTGGAGTTGTCATATCACGTTGTTTTTAGCCCCAGCAGCACTGTGGACAGGAGTCTGGTTGTCTTGTGTCAGCCCCAGCACCACTGTGGACAGGAGTCAGTTGTTGTCTTGTGTCAGCCCCAGCAGCACTGTGTACAGGAGTCTGGTTGATTGTGACCCATCCCCAGCATCACTGTGGTCTTTGGAGTCTGGTTGTCTTGTGTGTGACAGGAGTCTGTCTTGTGGCAGCCCCAGCACCACTGTGGACAGGAGTCTGGTTGTCTTGTGTGTTGGAGTCTGTCTGTGGCAGCCCCAGCACCACTGTGGACAGGAGTCTGGTTGTCTTGTGTCAGCCCAGCACCACTATGGTCAGGAGTCTGGTTGTCCATGTCAGCCCCAGCACACACTGTGGACAGGAGTCTGGTTGTCTTGGGGTCAGCCCCAGCAGCACTGTGGACAGGAGTCTTGCTGTCTTGTGTCAGCTCCAGCAGCACTTTGGTCAGAGTCTGGTTGTCTTGTGTCAGCCCCAGCACCACTGTGGACAGGAGTCTGGTTGTCTTGTGTCAGCCCCAGCACCACTGTGGACAGGAGTCTGGTTGTCTTGTGTGTAGCCACAGCACTGCTGTGGTGGTCTGTGTTGTTGTCTTGTGGCAGCCCCATCACCACTATGGTCAGGAGTCTGTCTTGTGGCAGCCCCAGCAGCACTATGGTCAGGAGTCTGGTTGTCTTATGGCAGCCCCAGTACCACTATGGTCAGGAGTCTGGTTGTCTTGTGGCAGCCCCAGCAGCACTATGGTCAGGAGTCTGGTTGTCTTGTGGCAGCCCCAGCCAGCACCACTGTGGTCAGGAGTCTGTCTGTCTTGTGGCAGCCCCAGCAGCACTGTGGTCAGGAGTCTGTCTGTCTGTGGCAGCCCCAGCAGCACTGTGTGGTCAGGAGTCTGTCTGTCTTATGGCAGCCCCAGTAGCACTGTGGTCAGGAGTCTGGTTGTCTTGTGGAAGCCCCAGTAGCACTATGTCAGGAGTCTGGTCTTATGGCAGCCCAGTACCACTATGGTCAGGAGTCTGTCTGTCTTATGGCAGCCCCAGTAGCACTATGGTCAGGAGTCTGTCTGTCTTGTGGCAGCCCCAGCAGCACTATGGTCAGGAGTCTGTCTGTCTTGTGGCAGCCCCAGCAGCACTATGGTCAGGAGTCTGTCTGTCTTGTGGCAGCCCCCCAGCAGCACTATGGTCAGGAGTCTGTCTGTCTTGTGGCAGCCCCAGTAGCACTATGGTCAGGAGTCTGTCTGTCTTGTGGCAGCCCCATCACCACTATGGTCAGGAGTCTGGTTGCCTGTGGAAGTCCCAGCAGCACTATGGTCAGGAGTCTGTCTGTCTTGTGGCAGCCCCAGTAGCACTATGGTCAGGAGTCTGTCTGTCTTATGGCAGCCCCAGCAGCACTATGGTCAGGAGTCTGGTTGTCTTGTGGCAGCCCCAGCAGCACTGTGGACAGGAGTCTGGTTGTCTTATGGCAGCCCCAGCACCACTGTGGACAGAGTCTGGCTGTCTTGTGGAAGCCCCAGTAGCACTCTGGTCAGGAGTCTGGTTGTCTTGTGTCAGCCCCAGCAGCACTGTGGACAGGAGTCTGGTTGTCTTGTGTCAGCCCCAGCAGCACTCTGGTCAGGAGTCTGGTTGTCTTGTGTCAGCCCCAGTAGCACTGTGGACAGGAGTCTGGTTCCCTCTTCAGCTGTTGATTTGCCAACATGTTCAGGCCTGACAACCTCACTGTGGTCAAGTGTTGTCTTGCCTGACAACCTCACTGTGGTCAAGTGTTCAGGCCTGACAACCTCACTGTGGTCAACATGTCAGGCCTGACAACCTCACTGTGGTCAACATGTTCAGGCCTGACAACCTCACTGTGGTCCCCATGTTCAGGCCTGACAACCTCACTGTGGTCAACATGTTCAGGCCTGACAACCTCACTGTGGTCAACATGTTCAGGCCTGACAACCTTACTGTGGTCAACATGTTCAGGCCTGACAACCTCACTGTGGTCAACATGTGGCAGGCCTGACAACCTCACTGTGGTCAACATGTTCAGGCCTGACAACCTTACTGTGGTCAACATGTTCAGGCCTGCCCAACCTTACTGTGGTCAGCAGTCTGGTTCCCTCTTCAGCCATTGATTTGTCAACATGTTCAGGCCAGGACACCTTACTGTGGTCAACATGTTCAGGCCCCGACAACCTTACTGTGGTCAACATGTTCAGGCTGACAACCTTACTGTGGTCAACATGTTCAGGCCTGACAACCTTACTGTGGTCAACATGTTCAGGCCTGACAACCTTACTGTGGTCAACATGTTCAGCACTGTGGACAACCTTACTGTGGTCAACATGTTCAGGCCTGAAAACCTCACTGTGGTCAGCAGTCTGGTTCCCTCTTTAGCCATTGATTTGTCAACATGTTCAGGCCTGACAACCTTACTGTGGTCAACATGTTCAGGCCTGACAACCTTACTGTGGTCAACATGTTCAGGCCTGACAACCTTACTGTGGTCAACATGTTCAGGCCTGACAACCTTACTGTGGTCAGCAGTCTGGTTCCCTCTTCAGCCATTGATTTGTCAACATGTTCAGGCCTAACCATCTCAGACCCAGAGTCGAGTCTGCTATGGGCTCAGATGGGGGATACAGGAACCACATGGTCAGTTGTCATCCACTTAATGCATTCATCTCTGAGAGTGCTGATACAGTTTCCAGACCAACACTGCAGGCATGTGTATCTCTCAGGACTGGTTGACATGGTCAGCTGTTATCACTTAATGCATTCATCTCTTACAGTTTCCAGACCAGCACTGCAGGCATGTGTGTCTCTCAGAACTGGTTGACATGACGATGTATTATGACAGTAAGCATAGAGTATGGCCTTGTCATGTAGTGGTTGACATGATGATGTATTATGACAGTAAGCATAGAGTATGGCCTTGTCATGTAGTGGTTGACGTGACGATGTATTATGACAGTAAGCATAGAGTATGGCCTTGTTTTGTAGTGGTTGACATGACGATGTATTGTGACAGTAAGCATAGAGTATGGCTTGTCATGTAGTCTCTGGACCAAAACGGAACTCCATAGCATTATCTTCATGATTGTCATCTTCATCGATCACCATGAATTAGAAAAAAGGTTTGGTTCTGTGACCCTGTTGCCTCTTGGACCGGTGACCTCAACTCCATTGTTTTATCTTCATGTCGATGCCCTTGGTGAGTTCCTGTCCAGGTCATTGGTGCCAGCAACTTCATGAGTTCCTGTCCAGCTCATTGGTGTCAGCAACTTCATGTTTTCCTGTCCAGCTCATTGGTATCAGCAACTTCATGAGTTCTGCCACTGGAAGGATGTGGTGAGTTCCTGTCCAGGTCATTGGTGCCAGCAACTTCATGAGTTCCTGTCCAGCTCATTGGTGCCAGCAACTTCATGAGTTCCTGTCCAGGTCACTGGTATCAGCAACTTCCTGGGGTCCTGTCCAGGTCATTGGTATCAGCAACTTCATGAGGTCCTGTCCAGCTCGTTGGTATCACAACTTCATGAGTTCTGTCACTGGAAGGATGTGGTGAGTTCCTGTCCAGGTCATTGGTGCCAGCAACTTCATGAGTTCCTGTCCAGTCATTGGTGCCATCACTTCATGAGTTCTGTCACTGGAAGGATGTGGTGAGTTCCTGTCCAGGTCATTGGTGCCAGCAACTTCATGAGGTCCTGTCCAGCTCATTGGTGCCAGCAACTTCATGAGTTCCTGTCCAGGTCACTGGTGCCAGCAACTTCTTGAGTTCCTGTCCAGGTCATTGGTGCCAGCAACTTCATGAGGTCCTGTCCAGGTCATTGGTGCCAGCAACTTCATGAGTTCCTGTCCAGGTCATTGGTATCAGCACTTCATGAGTTCCTGTCCAGCTCATTGGTATCAGCAACTTCATGAGGTCCTGTCCAGCTCATTGGTGCCAGCAACTTCATGAGTTCCTGTCCAGGTCATTGGTGCCAGCAACTTCATGAGTTCCTGTCCAGCTCATTGGTATCAACAACTTCATGAGGTCCTGTCCAGCTCATTGGTATCAGCAACTTCATGAGTGAAGGATTTGGTGGCACCTTCCAGAGCAGGATTCTCCTGTTATGCTGACTCCATGACTAAGGGACTACTGTCATTGTTAGGGAGCTTCAGGCGGTGGGGTCTGGCATATATTTGATCACAACAGGCACCTCTGAATACCATCAATTTGAACTGGCAGCAGTGCAGCATCTCCTCTGGTGGGTTGCCCTTGTAGATTCTTAGTGCTGGGACTGCAGTGGGACAAGCCAGAGTGTGGTTGTTGATGAGGAGTGGGAATGAGCAGCATGGTAGGAATGCTGCGAATGACACAGAAAATAAAACAGAAAAGGAAAAAAAAAAAAAGTTAAGAGATGATCCACAAGATGAGACCTATTCAAATGCTTTATCTCTCTCTCACACACACACACACCTGCACAAATTTTTTCAACCACCCCACATGCCTTTTCTTCTGTTATTGCTTTTAGATCTGTTTTCACTTTGCTGTGTGTTCAGCGAAGTGTTTTAACATTCCAGCAAATGCATCTCTCAGCATGCTGTTGGAATAGGTTTTTCTGACGTTGATCTTTTCTCCTTGTTTGACAGCGGGTTTTTGTGATGCCCAACATGGACGACCTGGTCATCCCTATTCTGCGACCATCCCAGGACACAGGCCCAGTAGAGGACACAGAGAGGTCAGCCTCCTCATCCTTGTGAGGATAACAGTGTGCTAGAGAGGTGTACTGCTTTGACCACTGGGCTTTGGTGTGGTCACAGAGTGGACTGTCGTGTCCTCAGAACTGCCATGTTATTTGTTGAAATGTAACCAAGGGGTCTGGTGTGTGTCGGTATATTTCAAAATGAACTGCTGTCGTTGTCAGCCATCAGCACTGATCAGTAGTGTATGGTGAAGTCATTCTCTAAGCCTGTTGCTAGAAATAGATCCTGTTTTTGAAAAAGTTGATGTTTCAGAAATGGAAATAACATGATGCTCCTCTGTTGACAGATTCAGTGTAGCAAACATGATCCTCCTGTGAAATAACATGATGCTCCACTGTTGACAGATACAGTGTAGCAAACATGATCCTCCTGTGAAATAACATGATGCTCCACTGTTGACAGATACAGTATAGCAAACATGATCCTCCTGTGAAATAAGATGATGCTCCTCTGTTGACAGATACAGTGTAACAAACATGATCCTCCTGTGAAATAAGATGATGCTCCACTGTTGACAGATACAGTGTAGCAAACATGATCTCCTGTGAAGATGACTTTAGGTCTTGATGGATCTGCGCAAAATCCATGCCTCAAACTGGACCCATGGCCTCAACTGGACCCATGCCCTCTACTGGATGAGGACAGTGAGGCATATATGTGAGTACGATACACCCTTAATTCTTGTTGTCCATGTTTGTACACAGCTATGCCTATGCTCTGCTTGGGTATGAAGGTTGTATGCATTTTGCAGAGTGTTTGTTGTTTGTTTGTGAACAGCGACGCAAGAACATGACAAATTCAGTGAGCAGAGAATGTGCTGTATTTATGGTCTGCATAAGGAGTGGCTGTGACTGGCAAGTGGCGATGATTCCTCAGAGATATACTTCATTTGTGTCGATTTGTGCAGAGCCTGCTCTGTTCACTGTCCACAGACCATGGAATAATCTGTGAAAGGTGTTCAATCACTCACTAAATGATACAGACTGCATGAACAGAGCATGTGGTGTGCACTTGATGCAGTGGTCACAGGGAATTCTGAGCATACCTACTTGGTGGCACTTAGGAAACAGTGTGTACATGTGAAAAGAATATCATCAAGTGGATTGCAGACTCTCTGACTAGAAGCAGTGTATATGTCACAAAGCTCATGGTCGAGTAATACCCACCTTTTATCAGGTGTAGACAGGAGTCTAGTATATAGTTCACATCATTCATGCCCCACAAGGTGTGTTATATAGTTCACATCATCATTCATGACCACATGAGGCCTGTTATATAGTTCACATCATTCATGGTCTGTTATATAGTTCACATCATTCATGGTGTGTGTCACATATATAGTTCACATCATTCATGGTGTGTTATATAGTTCACATCATTCATGGTGTGTTATATAGTTCACATCATTCATGGTGTGTTATATAGTTCACATCATTCATGGTGAGTTATATAGTTCACATCATTCATGGTCTGTTATATAGTTCACATCATTCATGGTCTGTTATATAGTTCACATCATTCATGGTGAGTTTACATAGTTCACATCATTCATGGTGTGTTATATAGTTCACATCATTCATGTGTGTGTATATAGTTCACATCATTCATGGTGTGTTATATAGTTCACATCATTCATGGGTGTGTTATATAGTTCATATCATTCATGGTCTGCTATATAGTTCACATCATTCATGGTGTGTTATATAGTTCACATCATTCATGGTGTGTTATATAGTTCACATCATTCATGGTGTGTTATATAGTTCATATCATTCATGGTCTGTTATATAGTTCACATCATTCATGGTGTGTTATATATATAGTTCACATCATTCATGGTGTGTTATATAGTGCACATCATTCACTGTGTGTTATATAGTTCACATCATTCATGGTGTGTTATATAGTTCACATCATTCATGGTGTGTTATATAGTTCATATCATTCATGGTGTTATACAGTTCACATCATTCATGGTCTGTTATATAGTTCACATCATTCATGGTGTGTTACATAGTTCACATCATTCATGGTGTGTTATACAATTCACATCATTCAAGGTCTGAAGGGCCTATTTAGCACTTGAACAGGGAGAGAGGGACAACAGATGGTCATATACACAACAGATGGTCATATACACAACAGACGGTCATATACACAACAGACGGTCATATACCCAACAGACGGTCATATACCCTACAGATGGTCATATACACAACAGACGGTCATATACACAACAGACGGTCATATACCCAACAGATGGTCATATACCCAACAGATGGTCATATACCCAACAGATGGTCATATACACAACAGATGGTCAGATACACACAACAGACGGTCATATACACAAGAGATGGTCATATACACAACAGATGGTCATATACACAGAAATGTTCACATCCAGCTCATCTTTGTGCAGATCCACCCAGGTGTGCAATGTATCACACTACCGAACAATTGTGTCATCCAGCACATGCCATAGGTTGGTGATGGTTGGCCATGTTTTATAGCAACACATGCAATAAATTACTGAATTGTCTTTATCATATAGGAAATGGTTCAATTATTGTGTGCATGGGTTTTTTTTCACGTTTGAAGATTTTTTATGTGCATGTGTGCATGATTAATTACAAACTGAAGTGGGAAAAAAATGCCTAAAGTGAAGTAACAGTGAGGCTTCATGATGGGAAAGTGTTTGAATTCTATTATAGTGTTGGACATGTTCTGTTAGTTCTGTTTCTATACATCAAAACTTAAGATGATTGTCTTTCATTTTGCATTCCTGCATTGTTCCATGGGAACGTTCCAACTGTACATATACATGTTTTTTATTGTTTGCCAAGTTAGGATTTGTTTCTGTATATAAAGATGGTGCCCTGTGCATAAACATGAAAAAAAAATTGATGGAGAGGGGGGGTGAAGCACAGGAATGATTTTACAAGACAGTCTGTGTGTACGTTTCATGAGGCACACCAATAGTCTGTGTGGATGTTTCATGAGACACACCAACAGTCTGTATGGATGTTTCATGAGGAACACCAATAGTCTGTATGGATGTTTCATGAGGCACACCAACAGTCTGTGTGTACGTTTCATGAAGCACACCAATAGTCTGTATGGATGTTTCATGAGGCACACCAATAGTCTGTATGGATGTTTCATGAGGAACACCAATAGTCTGTATGGATGTTTCATGAGGCACACCAACAGTCTGTATGGATGTTTCATGAGGCACACCATAGTCTGTATGGATGTTTCATGAGACACACCAACAGTCTGTATGGATGTTTCATGAGGGAACACCAATAGTCTGTACGTACGTTTCATGAGGCACACCAATAGTCTATGTGGATGCTTCATGAGGAACACCAATAGTCTGTGTGGGATGTTTCATGAGGAACACCAATAGTCTGTGTGGATGTTTCATGAGGAACACCAATAGTCTGTGTGGATGTTTCATGAGGAACACCAATAGTCTGTGTGGATGTTTCATGAGGAACACCAATAGTCTGTATGTACGTTTCATGAGGCACACCAATAGTCTGTGTGGATGTTTCATGAGGAACACCAATAGTCTGTATGTACGTTTCATGAGGCACACCAATAGTCTGTGTGGATGTTTCATGAGGAACACCAATAGTCTGTATGTACGTTTCATGAGGCACACCAACGGTCTGTATGGATGTTTCATGAGGAACACCAATAGTCTGTATGGATGTTTCATGAGGTTCACCAATAGTCTGTGTGGACGTTTCATGAGGTTCACCAAAGCTTCTGAAAAGTGACTTTCACATTTTGTGCGTTACTGATTTTCACCTTCAGTTGTGATACCCACTGATATCCTTCGCTTTGTTGCAATAACAGCTGTTATGTTGATGAGTGGTGTTGTGTTCCAGTGTCTGTGACAACCAGTATTCTACAGGTTTTACAAGTGTACAACGGAACCTCTCAGAAACAATCTGCAGAAATCCGAGAGAGTCTTTGTAAGGATGTCCATTTTGTGCAGACAGAGAGAAAAACGGTTTCAGACAGGGGGGTGCAGAGGGGGGAAAATAACATGGAGGTGAGGGTGGGTGGGTGCAGAGGGGGGAAAATAACATGGGGGTGAGGGTGGGTGCAGAGAGGGGAAAATAACATGGGGGTGAGGGTGGGTGCAGAGGGGGGAAAATAACATGGAGGTGGGGGGGGGTGCAGAGGGGGGAAAATAACATGGAGGTGGGGGTAGGTGTAGAGGGGGGAAAATAACATGGAGGTGGGGGTGGGTGCAGAGGGGGGAAATAACATGGAGGTGGGGGTGGGTGCAGAGGGGGAAATAACATGGAGGGGGGGGGTGCAGAGGGGGGGAAAATAACATGGAGGTGGGGGTGGGTGCAGAGGGGGGAAAATAACATGGAGGTGAGGGTGGTGTAGAGAGGGGGAAAATAACATGGAGGGTGGGGGGGGGTGTAGAGGGGGGAAATAACATGGAGGTGGGGGTGGGTGCAGAGGGGGGAAATAACATGGAGGTGGGGGTGGGTGCAGAGGGGGGAAATAAATGGAGGTGGGGGTGGGTGCAGAGGGGGGGAAAAAAATAACATGGAGGTGGGGGTGGGTGCAGAGGGGGAAAAATAACATGGAGGTGAGGGTGGGTGCAGAGGGGGGAAAATAACATAGGGGTGAGGGTGGGTGCAGAGGGGGGAAAATAACATGGGGGTGAGGGTGGGTGCAGAGGGGGGGGGGGGGGGGGGGAAATAACATGGAGGTGGGGTGGGTGCAGAGGGGGGAAAAAAATAACATGGAGGTGGGGGTGGGTGCAGGGGGGGGGGGGGGGAAATAACATGGAGGTGGGGGTGGGTGCAGAGGGGAAAAATAACATGGAGGTGGGGGGGGCAGAGGGGGGAAAATAACATGGAGGTGGGGGTGGGTGCAGAGGGGGGAAAATAACATGGGGTTTGAGGGTGGGTGCAGAGGGGGGAAAATAACATGGAGGTGAGGGTGGGTGCAGAGGGGGAAAATAACATGGAGGTGGGGGTGGGTGCAGAGGGGGGGGGGGGGGGGGGAAATAACATGGAGGGAGGGGGTGGGTGCAGAGGGGGGAAAATAACATGGAGGTGAGGGTGGGTGTAGAGAGGGGGAAAATAACATGGAGGTGGGGGTGGGTGCAGAGGGGGGAAATAACATGGAGGTGGGGGTGGGTGTAGAGGGGGGAAATAACATGGAGGTGGGGTGGGTGTAGAGAGGGGAAAATAACATGGAGGTGGGGGTGGGTGTAGAGGGGGGAAATAACATGGAGGTGGGGGTGGGTGCAGAGAGGGGGAAATAACATGAGGTGGGGGTGGGTGTAGAGGGGGGAAAATAAAATGAAGGTGGAGGTGGGGGGGGTGTAGAGGGGGGAAATAACATGGAGGTGGGGGTGGGGGGTAGAGGGGGGAAATAACATGGAGGTGAGGGTGGGTGCAGAGGGGGGAAATAACATGGAGGTGGGGGTGGGTGCAGAGGGGGGGGGGGGGAAATAAAATGAGGTGGGGGTGGGTGCAGGGGGGAAAAAATAACATGAAGGTGAGAGGTGGGGTGGGTGCAGAGGGGGGAAATAATATGAAGGTGAGGGTGGGGGTGGGTGCAGAGGGGGGGGGGGGGGAGGAAATAACATGGGAGGTGAGGGTGGGTGCAGAGGGGGGGGGGGGGGAAAATAACATGGCGGTGGGGGTGGGTGCAGTGGGGGGGGGGGAAATAACATGGAGGTGTGGGGTGGGTGCAGAGGGGGGGAAATAACATGGAGGTGGGGGGTGGTGCAGAGAGGGGGGGAAAATAACATGGAGGTGGGGGTGGGGGGTGGGTGCAGAGGGGGGGAAATAACATGAAGGTGGGGGTGGGTGTAGAGGGGGGGGAAATAACATGAAGGTGGGGGTGGGTGCAGAGGGGGGGGAAATAACATGGAGGTGGGGGGGTGGTGCAGAGGGGGGAAAATAACATGAAGGTGGGGGTGGGTGCAGAGGGGGGAAAATAAAATGAAGGTGGGGGTGGGTGCAGAGGGGGGGAAAATAACATGAAGGTGGGGGTGGGTGCAGAGGGGGGAAATAACATGAAGGTGGGGGTGGGTGCAGAGGGGGGAAAATAAAATGAAGGTGGGGGTGGGTGCAGAGGGGGGAAAAAAAAATAACATGAGGTGGGGGTGGGTGCAGAGGGGGGAAATAACATGGAGGTGAGGGTGGGTGTAGAGGGGGGAAAATAACATGGAGGTGAGGGTGGGTGCAGAGGGGGGAAAAATAACATGGAGGGTGGGGGTGGGTGCAGAGGGGGGAAAATAACATGGAGGTGAGGGTGGGTGCAGAGGGGAAAATAACATGAAGGTGGGGGTGGGTGTAGAGGGGGGGGAAATAACATGGAGGTGGGGGTGGGTGCAGAGGGGGGAAAAAATAAGTGTTGATTCTGTCATCATGAACACAGAAAAAGATGTGTGCAACGTCTCTATGTTGATTCTGTCATGTGTGGACAGAAAAAGGTGTGTGCCATGTCTGCATATTGATTCTGTCATCATGGTGTGCACACGAAAAGGTGTGTGCCATGTCTCTATGTTGATTCTGTCATGTGTGCACAGAAAAAGGGTGTGTGCCATGTCTGTGTATTGATTCTGTCATCATGGTGTGCACACAAAAAGGTGTGTGCCATGTCTGTGTGTTGATTCTGTCATCATGATGCACACAGAAAAAGGTGTGTGCCACGTCTGTGTATTGATTCTGTCATCAAAAGGTGTGTGCCATGTCTGTGTATTGTTTCTGTCATCATGATGCACACAGAAAAAGGTGTGTGCCATGTCTGTGTATTGATTCTGTCATCATGGTGCGCACACAGAAAGGTGTTTGCCGTGTCTCTACGTTGATTCTGTCATCATGTGTGCACAGAAAAAGGTGTGTGCCATGTCTTTTCCATATGTATGTGTGCATTGGTTAGAGTTGAATGTAGGGTCTTGATTTCCATTATTATGCAATGCATGTTAATATAAACGTCCTCATGCTTTTTCACTGTGTAGAAGAAATTTGACCGTATGCTGTATTTGATATAACTGACAGGGATCTCTGCCATTTTGTTTCCCACGCTGCTGGTTATTGTACACAGAGAAAGAGGGTCAGTTTTGTTGATAGTTGGACAGTTGTTTTTCATTTCACATTGATTTCATTAATGATGGCTGTTCTGTAACCAATTTTGACAGTGACTTGTTTCTTTTTCATTTCTTTTTCCCCTGTGTCAGATGCAGGCAAAAGACACACACAACACTGGTTTACGGCCTTCTGGAAATTCTACGAGTTTGCTTGATTATCCATTGTCAGAGATAGTGGCATAGAACCTGCAACAGAGATAGTGGCATAGAACCTGCAACAGAGATAGTGGCATAGAACCTGCAACAGAGATAGTGGCATATAACCTGCAATAGATAGTGGCATAGAACCTGCAACAGAGATAGTGGTACAGAACCTGCAACAGTCTGTTCTGATGAAGGTCCACTGTGGCATAGAACATGCAGCAGAGATAGTGGCATAGAACATGCAGCAGAGATAGTGGCATAGAAACTGCACACAGAGATAGTGGCACAGAACCTGCAACAGTCTGTTCTGATGAAGGTCCACTGTGGCATAGAACCTGCAGCAGATATAGTGGCATAGAACATGCAGCAGAGATAGTGGCATAGAACCTGCAACAGAGATAGTGGCATAGAACCTGTAACAGTCTGTTCTGATGAAGGTCCACTGTGGCATAGAACATGCAGCAGAGATAGTGGCATAGAACATTCAGCAGTCTGTTGTGAAGAAGGTCCACAGAATGATCTGTGTCACCTACAGTGTCAGAGATAGTGGCATAGAACATGCAGCAGAGATAGTGGCATAGAACATGCAGCAGAGATAGTGGCATAGAACATGCAATGGAGATTGTGGCATAGAACATGCAATGGAGATTGTGGCATAGAACATGCATGGAGATAGTGGCATAGAACATGCAATGGAGATAGTGGCATAGAACATGCAGCAGTCTGTGGTGATGAAGATCCACAAAGGGACCAGTGTCACCTCCATTGTCAATTTCACCTGGGACTTTTTCAGCAGCACACTGGACAAAACTTTCTCAAGGAGGAATAGAAGGAGGTAGTAGTTAATTTCATAGTTTGTGTATTTTACACACTGATGAACACACACACACACACACACACACACACACACACACGCATACATACACATACACACACACACACACACACACACACACACACACACACACGGAGGCATCATTAATATTTTACTATGACAGCCCCTGTAAAAATCAACCCATGTCAAATAATCTATTGGTCCAGGGTGCCGTTAACATTAATATTTTACAATGACAGCCCCTGTAAAAATCAACCCATGGCAAGTAATCTGTTGGTCCAGGGTGATATTGAGCTGGCAGACAGACAATGTTTTAGGCTTCATGCAGCCGTGACTAGAGCTGGCTGGAACAGGAAAATGTGAAGGTACGACTGCTGGAGAAGCTAGCACAAAATGAGTGCCTGTTGTTCTGTCTGATGACTGGTGACAAAGCGAGTGCCTGTTGTTCTGTCTGATGACTGGTGACAAAGCGAGTGCCTGTTTGTTCTGTCTGATGACTGGTGACAAAGCGAGTGCCTGTTGTTCTGTCTGATGACGGGTGACAAAGCGAGTGCCTGTTGTTCTGTCTGATGACGGGTGGCAAAGCGAGTGCTTGTTCTGTCTGATGATGGGTGACAAAGCGAGTGCCTGTTGTTCTGTCTGATGACGGGTGGCAAAGCGAGTGCTTGTTCTGTCTGATGACGGGTGACATTACAAGCGAGTGCCTGTTGTTCTGTCTGATGACGGGTGGCAAAGCGAGTGCTTGTTCTGTCTGATGACGGGTGACAAAGCGAGTGCCTTTGTTCTGTCTGATGACGGGTGGCAAAGCGAGTGCTTGTTCTGTCTGATGACGGGTGACAAAAGCGAGTGCCTGTTGTTCTGTCTGATGACGGGTGGCAAAGCGAGTGCTTGTTCTGTTCTGTCTGATGACGGGTGACAAAAGCGAGTGCCTGTTGTTCTGTCTGATGACGGGTGACAAAGCAAGTGCCTGTTCTGTCTGATGACTGGTGACAAATCGAGTGCCTGTTGTTCTGTCTGATGACGGGTGTGGTGGCTGTAAAGAAGCCTGTGCGATGTGGTGGAGTAGTGATCTTCAACTGGTGCCATTTTTGTTGGTGGTGTGTTATGCCATTCCAGTCATTACAAGCCTGTGTCACTGCTGCTGATCTTTGGGAAGCAAATGGTGTGATACAAGAAACTTTGTTTTCTCTCTTCTATTAATTTATTTTTAGGTTTCTCTTTTTTTTAGGTCACGCACACACACACGAAAAAACACACACACAAACGTACACATGTGCATGCATGTCACACACACACACACACACACACACACACACACACACACACACAAACATACACATGTCCATGAAAATCCTGTTCAGAGATCTCCCACCTGACGTGATCTTTGGGTTTTTGAGAGAGATTAACATTTTTCATCTGATTTAAGATTATACGAAAGAAAGAAAGATTTTTAACGAAGTTTTTCTGGTGCGTTTCTAGAAGATATCATTAAAAGAGATGTGTGAAAGTTTTTTTTTTTTTTTTTTTTTTTTTTTTTTCTATGACTGGTGAGTTGATTTTAACGTGGTGACAGCCCTGATGTGGCCCTTTGCGGTCAGCTGGGCTATAAGCAAACATATCTTATCTTATCTCTCACTCTCTCTCTCTCTCTAAGTATCAATAGAAGTCATTGAAGCATTTTTTTTTCTGTTTCCCCCTACCTAACTATTTGGTGGGAAGAAGTGAAGGTAAAGAAATAACCCTTGTGCTGGTTCTGGAAGTGTGGCACAACACAGAAAATTTGTTGTGGAAAAAAAGAAAAGAGGAGGAAAAAAAAACCCACAGGAACAGAAGATGAAGAGGGATTGAAAGTGAGGCTCTGAAGCCATTTTACTGACAGGGTGTGGGATCCATGTCATTACCTCCCGAGGAGAGGC
Source organism: Conus betulinus (assembly GCA_016801955.1). Classification (NCBI taxonomy): domain Eukaryota; kingdom Metazoa; phylum Mollusca; class Gastropoda; order Neogastropoda; family Conidae; genus Conus; species Conus betulinus. The sequence goes on from JADBJO010000197.1 coordinate 145,202, forward strand.
CCATGGATTGTGGCCTGGTTTGACTTGAGAGTTGTCACCCCTGCCCCTGTCATGAATCATCAGAAGTGTGGCAGGAATACTGATTGCCCACTGCTGACCCCTTGCACAGCTGACCTCCTTACCTCTGGCAGGGGGTTTGAGGCATGTGGACAGTGGCTGGTTTAAGGCATGTGGACAGTGGTCAGTTTAAGGCATGTGGACAGTGGTCAGTTTAAGGCATGTGGACAGTGGTCAGTTTAAGGCATAGGGGCAGTGGCTGGTTTAAGGCATGTGGACAGTGGTTAGTTTAAGGCATGTGGACAGTGATCATCAAGCCGCGACACCTTGCTTTGCTTAGTTTGTGACCCCAGGTACCTGGTCGTTGAGCACAAGGGTATTCAGGCAGCGATTGTTGAGGGTCAAGGAATTCCAGACAGGGATTGTTGAGGCTCAAAGGTAATGATTGTCCAGCTGGCTGGCATCTGCCTTGTTCAGTGTTCAGTACTGGCATCTGCCTTGTTCAGTGTTTAGTACTGGCATCTGCCTCGTCTAGAGTGTGTCCAGTACTGGCATCTGCCTTGTCTAGAGTGTTCTGCACTGGCATCTGCCTTGTCTAGAGTGTCCAGCACTGGCATCTGCCTTGTCTAGAGTGTGTTCTGCACTGGCATCTGCCTTGTCTAGAGTGTTCAGTACTGGCATCTGCCTTGTCTAGAGTGTTCTGCTCTGGCATCTGCCTTGTCTAGAGTGTTCAGTACTGGCATCTGCCTTGTCTAGAGTGTTCTGCTCTGGCATCTGCCTTGTCTAGAGTGTTCAGTACTGGCATCTGCCTTGTCTAGAGTGTTCTGCACTGGCATCTGCCTTGTCCTAGAGTGTTCAGTACTGGCATCTGCCTTGTCTAGAGTGTGTTCTGCTCTGGCATCTGCCTTGTCTAGAGTGTTCAGCACTGGCATCTGCCATGTCTAGAATCTCCGACACTGGCATCTGCCTTGTCTAGAGTATTCCGCACTGGCATCTGCCTTGTCTAGAGTGTCCGGCACTGGCATCTGCCTGTTGTTCAGTACTGGCATCTGCCCTTGTTCAGTGCTCAGTACTGGTATTTGCCCTGTTCAGTACTGGCATCTGCCTTGTCTAGAGTGTCCAGTATTGGCATCTGCCCTGTCCAGTGTGTCCAGTATTGGCATCTGCCCTGTCCAGATTATCTAGTATTGGCATCTGCCCTGTCCAGCGTGTCAGTGGAGGATCTCACATGTTCATCATCATGGACCATGGGTTTCAGAGTTTGATTTTTTCTGTATTTCTGGGATGAAGTCATGGGAGGGAAAGCTTGCTACTCAAACTTTTATGTTCCTCTCCTCCACTTATCTGCAATGCAATGCCACAGAGAAGAAAATCAACATCACATTGGATGAAGCTCTACACAGAGAACAAACAGTTGTGAAAAGTCACAGTTGATACTGTGAGATCAGACAGTATTCAGGTTCTGTGTATATGTATCGGTATGTGGGACCTTAGGCTCATAACAGCGTGTTCTGTAAATCAGACCAACGCAATGATATCAACAAAGAGCTCAGTGGATGTGATGGTTATTAAGTACCATAAACACTGTGATATCAATCAGACACAGTGTGAAATCAACAAAGAGCTCAGTGGATGTAATGGTATTAAGTACCATAGACACTGTGATATCAATCAGACACAGTGAAATCTACAAAGAGCTCAGTGGATGTGATGGTATTAAGTACCACAGACAATGTGATCTCAGACGAGTGCCACAGTATCTTTTACCTCCAAACTTTCATCAGCACCCTCTGGCATTGTTTAGGATGCTTTGTCTCAGTACACCAACGTGTGCAGTATGCCTGATGCCTGCATTGAGCTGTTTTCTGTTGGGTGCAGATAGACACTTGTGATCTGCCCAAAGAATCACTGCTGAACCTCTCGGTAAACCATCTTCAGAGACCTTTCAACACTGGGTCTGTAATTGGTGGGGTACTCATTTGTAGATTAACCTGGAATCTAATAGAAATTTTCCAGGAAAAAAGTCTTTGAAATGATGGAATTTTCAGAGGGTTTTACTTGGAATTTTCATTGTATTATTTTTTTTTTTGTAACTGCTTTTGTGCCTCTAATCTCAGCCAAAATTTTCAGCAAGATTTGGGATCCCACCTGCAGCCATTTTGCTTCCTCTGACCGCATGGGATTTGCACAGTAATGTGTTCTTCCTCTGCCCACATGTGGGATTTGCCCAGTGATATGTTCTGTTGACCCTGTAGTTGCCCATTTTCCATTTGTCCCTCATGTTCTGTTGACCTGACTGTAGTTGCCCCATTTTCCATGTGTCCCTCATGTTCTGTTGACCCTGTAGTTGCCCATTTTCCATGTGTCCCTCATGTTCTGTTGACCCTGTAGTTGCCCATTTTCCATGTGTCCCTCATGTTCTGTTGACCTGACTGTAGTTGCCCATTTTCCATGTGTCCCTCCAGTTTGAAAGCATTCCATCATTTTTTTATGTGAAAGCGCAAGAAGAATGAGAGATTCACCCCCCTCCTCACCCTCCCCACCATGAGGCCCTGTCTGAGGGTTCCCGTGTAGTGATTTTTCTACCATCCCATTAATATCCACTTGCTTTTCTTCCTTTGACTGAAATGTGCTGAAAATGAGAGAGCACACGGCACAAGAAATCCCCCCTTTTTTGGTTGGGATGATTTTGCTTCAAGAATGCTTCTTCTTGTTGTTGATTGCTTCTTGGTTAAAGTGATACATATTTGATTAGTTGATGCCAGAGCTTGCCTCTGTTCCTTTGATCAAGAACATTCCATGATATGACCTTTAAGCATCTCTGTGTCTTTACAATACTAGGGTAAACATGCTTTGGTTGCATACTTGATTGTTATTCAGCAAAGTGTTGATTACATAGTGCATTTGTTCTCAGTGTGATGTGAGAGAGAGAGAGAGAGGGGGGGGGGGGGGGAGTTGTTCAGGTGATACCTGAAAAGAAAAGAAGCATTCCTGATTTTACATGGTTCTGGAAGTGAGTGATTTGTTTTGTATTTATTGCTTCATTGTGCTTTGGATTGAAGGAGAGAAAGACAGTGTGTATGCTGAAGGAAAAGTGTTCTTTGAAATGCTTTGTAAGAGTCGGGAAGAGTTATGAATGTTTGATTTGTTGCTTAATCATGCATGCGTGTTGTTGAACTTATTTCAGTAAAGCTTAACTGCTGCTTGACAGATTGGCTGTGGCTGATTATATGTGTTTCTGAATGTGTGTGTGTGTGTGTGTGTGTGTGTGTGTGTGTGTGTGTGTGTGTGTGTGTGTGTTTTGTTGTTGTTGCTGTTGCTGTTGTTGTTGTACCCTGGCTAAAAGACTCCAGGGATCATCCAAACAGCTGAAGCACTTGAACACTATGGTACAAATGCATCAGCTGGGGATGAGAACATTACGTGTGTTACCATTTTTTATTACCCCGCCATGTGGGCAGCCACACTCCGACTTCAAGGGATTTTGGTGACTGATAATGTTATGCTAGGAGCTTGTCACAACTGAAGAGACAATCCCCGCTTAAATGTGCTAAGCATAACAACATTTTGATGTAGCCTTGGTGTTCTAGCCAATATCAATTGGTCTGACACAGCCTTAAGCCAAGGCGATGTGTGTGTGTGTAATCATTTTTATTTTCTGTGAAAACAAACATCAAGAGAATGATTATGTTGTAGTCATACTTTCATCTTAAAACAACAGCAAAATGGCCTCAGCTCATATGAGCACCTTATGCGTAAATCAGGGGACATATACTGCTATGGCTTAGCAGATGGGCTGCCAGTGGAGACAATGTCTTGTATGATGGCCGCTCCCAGAACCCAAATCACCCTTTTGGACATGGATATGAAGATGTGTTTGTGGCTCCATTTTAATGAATTATATATGTACAGAATTTAATTCAATGATGTCACAGTTCAGATCAATGTTTGGCTGGGTGCATAGATGCTCAAAGATATCATTATATGTACCATTCTTTAAAAAAAAAAAGTACATTTTTGTGGGTATATTAAAAACAATAAATGAATAAAATGAGTAATTAACTCACAAAAACACTTCATGTGTGATGTTCTGAGAACCAATTCTTTATTGACATTAAATTGATATGTAGAGAAATCAATGATTAAGCAGAAATACTAAAACTAAATTGATGAAATATATTTATAAATAATTATTTTTGAAAATATTCTTCAGTTAAAGAAATGCATGATTAAGCATACAAATGAATCAGATGGGGGGGGTTAGTTACCGCCAAGAACATAGACAAACAAGGTACAGGACAAGCTCACCCTCCTGACCTTCCTGCAGTCTGAAGTCGCTGACAGCCTGACTCTGGAAACAATGACAAGGAAAAAGGTGATGTCACTTTGGAAGTACGTAGCCTGTTCCCCTCCCCCTCTCCCTCTCTCTCCCCCTCTCTGTTCACTACGCCTCATGGCAATCGTGAGTGCGCTTCGCCCGTGCATGACGCAACAATGTTAAGCAACGCTGTGGTATTAGATAAAATCCACCCCAACACATAAGAAAGAGTGTTATCGAATCAGAATGTGTAGCTTAACAGAACAGGAACCTGAATGTGTAGCTTAACAGAACAGGAACCTGAACGTGTAGCTTAACAGAACAGTAACCACAATGTGTAGCTTACACAACAGGAACCTGAATGTGTGTAGCTTAACAGAAACAAGAACCTGAATGTGTAGCTTAACAGAACAGGAATCACAATGTGTGTAGCTTAACAGGAACCAGAATGTGTAGCTTAACAGAACAGAACCACAATGTGTAGCTTAACAGAACAGGAACCAGAATGTGTAGCTTAACATAACAGGAACCACAATGTGTAGCTTAACAGAACAGGAACCACAATGTGTAGCTTAACAGAACAGGAACCAGAATGTGTAGCTTAACAGAACAGGAACCACAATGTGTAGCTTAACAGAACAGGAACCACAATGTGTAGCTTAACAGAACAGGAACCAGAACGTGTAGTTTAACAGAACAGGAACCACAATGTGTAGCTTAACAACAGAACCTGAATGTGTAGCTTAACAGAACAGGAACCTGAACGTGTAGCTTAACAGAACAGGAACCTGAACGTGTAGCTTAACAGAACAGGCAGGAACAGGAACACAAATGTGTAGTAGCTTAACAACAGAACCTGAATGTGTAGCTTAACAGAACAGGAACCTGAACGTGTAGCTTAACAGAACAGGAACCACAATGTGTAGCTTAACAACAGGAACCTGAACGTGTAGCTTAACAGAACAGGAACCTGAATGTGTAGCTTAACAGAACATATATAGGAGAAACTCAGTCCCTCAATTCACTGCCCCACAGAAGGCTGTAAGACTGATCATCACCAATGAGAAGAAGGCTGTAAGACTGACCATCACCGGTGAAAAGAAGTCACAGAAGGCTGTAAGACTGACCATCACCAGTGAAAAGAAGGCTGTAAGACTGACCATCACTGGTGAAAAGAAGCCACAGAAGGCTGTAAGACTGATCATCACCGGTGAAAAGAAGCCTCAGAAGGCTGTAAGATGTTCATCACCGGTGTGAAAAGAAGACTGTAGACTGATCATCACCAGTGAAAAGAAGCCCACAGAAGGCTGTAAGACTGATCATCACCAGTGAAAGAAGGCTGTAAGACTGACCATCACTGGTGAAAAGAAGCCAAAGAAGCCATAGAAGGCTGTAGGACTGACCATCACTGGTGAAAAGAAGCCACAGAAGGCTGTAAGACTGACCATCACCAGTGAAAAGAAGGCTGTAAGACTGACCATCACTGGTGAAAAAAGAAGCCACAGAAGGCTGTAGGACTGACCATCACTGGTGAAAAGAAGCCACAGAAGGCTGTAAGACTGATCATCACCGGTGAAAAGAAGCCTCAGAAGGCTGTAAGACTGTTCATCACCGGTGAAAAGAAAGCTGTAGGACTGATCATCACCAGTGAAAAGAAGCCACAGAAGGCTGTAAGACTGATCATCACCAGTGAAAGAAAAAGAAGACTGTAGGACTGATCATCACCGGTGAAAAGAAGCCACAGAAGGCTGTAAGACTGATCATCACCATGAGAAGAAGGCTGTAGGACTGATCATCACGGTGAAAAGAAGCCACAGAAGGGTGTAAGGCTGATCATCACCAGTGAAAAGAAGGCTGTAGGACTGATCATCAGTGAAAAGAAGGCTGTAGGACTGATCATCAGTGAAAAAAGAAGGCTGTAGGACTGATCATCACCAGTGAAAAGAAAAGAAGGCTGTAGGACTGATCATCACCAGTGAACAGAAGCCACAGAAGGCTGGAAGACTGAGCATCACCAGTGAACAGAAGAAAACAAAGCCAAAGGGGGGGAAAGACCTTATCTTTCACTCTCAGATACTCTGTATAAGATTCACTAGTCACCAAGAACTGTAAGTTTAAATTAGGTTTCTAAATTTTCAAACTATGCACTGATTGTATGTATGCCATGCGGCTTAACAGTATAACTTTATGCCAATACTTGGTGGCATCTATCAAGATAATGAATGAGTATTCTATTGTAATAGTTTGTTTGCCACAACTTAGTAAAAACTGGTAAGATGCTTGATTAACATTTTTTGTTTACAATCTGACTTTTGCCAGTACTCAATACTGTCTGTTAAGATAATAACTGAATGATAAATTCTGACCAGAAAAGCTGTGTGTTTGTACTAAGTGAAAACTGTGAAGCAGATTTATGAATACTGCAAATTGACCTAATGTAGTGTGTGTGATTCTTAAGTATAAAACAACATGTGTACTTGGGCCAAGTGTATTCCAAGTGACTTCAACTTAATTTGTAAGAAAAACATTGAAGAGTTATTTGACTTGCCTTGATTAGCATTGTCGTACTGTCTTCTGTTCCTTATTTCACAGTGGGCTGTTGATCCCCCATGATCCTCAAGCACCCAATCTCCATGTTCCTCTTGATGATGCCCAGCACACTATCGGCGTTCTTAGTAATATGGTCCACGTGTGAACTCCATAAAGGTCGGTCACTGGCTATGTCCACTGTCTCACCTGGCACACTTTGACCCTGTGGTCTGCCCATCAGGGTCTTCATCCACCTGTATGCAGAGCCTCAGATTATGTAAGGTCATGTCAATGGAGGAGATGCCGATGGGGAGAGCAATGAAACTCATAAGGAAAGTGAAAAGAAAGAGAAGGAAGGGGAAAGGTCTTAATCACCAGTCAGTTAATACACCGGGGTAAAGAATTAGAGGAGTTAAAAGAGAGAAGACAGTCTAAAGTCAGTTTAGACAAAAAGGTAAATTATTAGAGAAGTTAATCAATTAATGCATAGAGAAGTTTTTTTTTTTTTAAATTGGACAAGACAGTCTAAACTACAAGTCAGTTCATGTTTAAGGGCAAAGAGTTGAGAAGTTAAAAGAAGAATAAGGAAAAGACAAGTCTAAATTGTTGGCCACTTCGTGCATGAGGCTGGGAAGCTGTGTTTCACAACTCCATTTAACCTCAGAGCCAGGCATGTGGAGAGTCTACACTGACGTTTGAAATGTTGAGGTGGTGCCTGATGTTGCTGCCTAGAACGTCTTCACAAAGTCTGAACCTGAGACGACGAACAGCCACAAGAACTCGCGGGATTGCAGGCTTATCCTTGCGTCAAGGGATGTAAGGGGCCAGGAGAGTAAAGTAACAGATGCAAGACAAAAATTCAAATTGACCACGTGACTACTTCTCCAAGTGCTTCTTGCGGCTGAAGGGTCAGCGTTTTGATCAATGTATATACCAATCAGAGAATGGTTTTACTTGTCGTGCACCAATCAGAGAATGGGTTTACTTGTCGTGCACCAATCAGAGAATGGTTTTACTTTCGTGCACCTATCTCAGGACGTTACAACGGTCAGCAATTTACCTTCACATGAGAGAGAGCCACAAAATAGTCTAGCCAACTCCCCCTTTCCCAAGACCTACTTGCCGGTAGTGTGTGCCATCAAATGCTGACACTCAAGCCAAGCAAGAGAGAGAGAGAGAGAGATCCAGACTTGGCTCTGTTCCATGATTTTGTTTTGTCGGAGAGAATGCGTCAGGAGCATGGAAGTTTTTGTTTTTTTTGCCTGTTGATTATTTGTTTTGATTCATGACATGTAGCGTACCACACTGCAGAGCAGCAGTGTAGCAGCATGGGAAGAGCAGTGTGGCAGCATGGGCAGAGCAGTGTTGTAGCATGGGCAGAGCAGTGTAACAGCATGGGCAGATGGGCGGTGTTGTAGCATGGGCAGAGCAGTGTGGCAGCATGGGCAGAGCAGTGTAGCAGCATGGGCAGAGCAGTGTAGCAGCATGGGACAGAGCAGTGTTGTAGCATGGGCAGAGCAGTGTGCATGTAGCATGGGCAGAGCAGAGCAGTGTAGCAGCATGGGCAGAGCAGTGTTGCAGCATGGACAGAGCAGCATAGCAGCAGAGCAGAGGGCAGCATGGGCAGTGTAGCAGCATGGGCAGAGCAGTGTGGCAGCATGGGCAGAGCAGTGTGGAAGCATGGGCAGAGCAGTGTGGGCATGGGCAGAGCAGTGTAACAGCATGGCAGAGCAGTGTTGTAGCATGGGCAGAGCAGTGTTGTAGCATGGACAGAGCAGTGTGACAGCATGGGCAGAGCAGTGTAACAGCATGGGCAGAGCAGTGTTGTAGCATGGGCAGAGCAGAGCAGTGTGGGCAGAGCAGTGTTGTAGCATGGGCAGATGGCAGTGTAACAGCATGGGCAGAGCAGTGTGTTGTAGCATGGGCAGAGCAGTGTTGCAGCATGGGCAGAGCAGTGTTGTAGCATGGGGCAGAGCAGTGTTGTAGCATGGCAGAGCAGTGTTGTAGCATGGGCAGCATGGGCAGAGCAGTGCAGCATGGGCAGAGCAGTGTTGTAGCATGGGCAGAGCAGTGTGTGCAGCATGGACAGAGCAGTGTGACAGCATGGGCAGAGCAGTGTTGTAGCATGGGCAGAGCAGTGTAAGCATGGGCAGAGCAGTATTGTAGCAGTGTTGTAGCATGGGCAGAGCAGTGTTGTAGCATGGACAGAGCAGTGTGGCAGCATGGGCAGAGCAGTGTAACAGCATGGGCAGAGCAGTGTAACAGCATGGGCAGAGCAATGTTGTAGCATGGACAGAGCAGTGTTGCAGCATGGGCAGAGCAGTGTTTGTAGCATGGACAGAGCATGGACAGCAGTGTAACAGCATGGCAGCAGAGCAGTGTGGCAGCATGGGCAGAGCAGTGTTGTAGCATGGGCAGAGCAGTGTTGTAGCATGGGCAGAGCAGTGTTGTAGCATGGGCAGAGCAGTGTAACAGCATGGGCAGAGCAGTGTTGTAGCAGCATGGGCAGAGCAGTGTTGTAGCATGGGCAGAGCAGTGTTGTAGCATGGGCAGAGCAGTGTTGTAGCTTGGGCAGAGCAGTGTAGCAGCATGGGCAGAGCAGTGTTGTAGCATGGGCAGAGCAGTGTTGTAGCATGGGCATAGCAGTGTAACAGCATGGGCAGAGCAGTGTTGTAGCATGGGCAGAGCAGTGTGTAACAGCATGGGCAGAGCAGTGTAACAGCATGGGCAGAGCAGTGTTGTAGCATGGGCAGAGCAGTGTAGCAGCATGGGCAGAGCGTTGTTGTAGCATGGGCAGAGCAGTGTTGTAGCTTGGGCAGAGCAGTGTAGTAGCATGGCAGAGCAGTGTTGTAGCATGGGCAGAGCAGTGTAACAGCATGGGCAGAGCAGTGTTGTAGCTTGGGCAGAGCAGTGTAACAGCATGGGCAGAGCAGTGTTGTAGCATGGGCAGAGCAGTGTAACAGCATGGGCAGAAGCAGTGTTGTAGCATGGGCAGAGCAGTGTAACAGCATGGGCAGAGCAGTGTGGCAGCATGGGCAGAGCAGTGTAGCAGCATGGGCAGAGCAGTGTTGTAGCATGGGCAGAGCAGTGTTGTAGCATGGGCAGAGCAGTGTGGCAGCATCGGCAGAGCATTATTGTAGCAGTGTTGTAGCATGGGCAGAGCAGTGTGGCAGCATGGGCAGAGCAGTGTTGTAGCATGGGCAGAGCAGTGTGTAACAGCATGGGCAGAGCAGTATTGTGTGTGTAGCATGGGCAGAGCAGTGTTGCAGCATGGGCAGAACAGTGTTGTAGCATGCACAGAGCAGTGTAGCAGCATGGACAGAGCAGTGTTGTAGCATGGGCAGAGCAGTGTTGTAGCGGGGGCAGAGCAGTGTAAGGCATGGGCAGAGCAGTGTAGCAGCATGGGCAGAGCAGTGTGGCAGCATGGGCAGAGCAGTGTAGCAGCATGGGCAGAGCAGTGTTGTAGCAGCATGGGCAGAGCAGTGTGGCAGCATGGGCAGAGCAGTTGTGCAGCATGGGCAGAGCAGTGTTGTAGCATGGGCAGAGCAGTGTTGTAGCATGGGCAGAGCAGTGTTGTAGCATGGGCAGAGCAGTGTAACAGCATGGGCAGAGCAGTGTTGTAGCATGGGCAGAGCAGTGTTGTAGCATGGGCAGAGCAGTGTTGTAGCATGGGCAGTGTTGCAGCAGTGTTGTAGCAGTGTAACAGCATGGGCAGAGCAGTGTTGTAGCATGGGCAGAGCAGTGTAGCAGCATGGGCAGAGCAGTGTTGTAGCATGGGCAGAGCAGTGTTGTAGCATGGGCAGAGCAGTGTAGCAGCATGGGCAGAGCAGTGTTGTAGCATGGGCAGAGCAGTGTAGCAGCATGGGCAGAGCAGTGTTGTAGCATGGGCAGAGCAGTGTTGTAGCATGGGCAGAGCAGTGTTGTAGCAGTGTTGTAGCATGGGCAGAGCAGTGTTGTAGCAGGGGCAGAGCAGTGTAGCAGCATGGGCAGAGCAGTGTTGTAGCATGGGCAGAGCAGTGTTGTAGCATGGGCAGAGCAGTGTTGTAGCATGGGCAGAGCAGTGTAGCAGCATGAGCAGAGCGGTGTTGTAGCATGGGCAGAGCAAGAGAAGGAAAAGAGGTTGAAGCAAAGTATTGCAGTTTCTACAGACACTTTGACCAGCCTTTCAAGGCGGTAACAGATTTTTGAATAATCACATTCCACCCAGTCAGAGATTTAGATACGTGCACTGGTCTGGCGTACATAGTGATGTACTTTCGATGTATAGCTATACAGGGCAAGTTCTGAGCACACTTCCTCGAGGTTGTAATTAAGCGAGCTTTTATTGAGTCATAAAGATTTTACTCGATCCATTTTCATTACGAGCACCGAAACTCTCTTCAATGATAATAATGTATCCATAAACAACTACTGTTGACCTTTTGCCGTGTTCTCTGACCTAGACTGGTTATCAGAGCCAAACCACATCATCGTTTTAATATCTTCGACTATCTTCCAATACTCTATACATGATATATCGATAATTCGTTTCCATTTGTCTCTAGTTTTGATGTGTCTCAGCGCAAGAAGGACGGGCTATAGATAGAGTGGAGCGATAGTACAAACAGTTTGTGTAAAAAACGGGCCTCGAAAATAACATGATGGAGCATCTTCTTATTGGTCACGTCTTTCTTATCAACATCAGAAAAACTGTCACTTTGCTTTTTTTTTTTTTTTTCGATCTTACTACTTATCACTTAATCGAATGGACGATTTGTGTTTATTGAGAACCGCATCGCATTCTCTGCCTTGCTCCCAGCAAGTCAATCCAGCCAACGTGCTCAAGGCTGCCAAGAAAGGAGATGAATGGCACTGAAGTAAGGTGGACGTGTGGGACACGCACATGCCCACACGCGCGCTCACTTGTGCGTGAACACGCTCGCGCGGGCGCGCGCGCGCGCGCACACACACACACACACACACACACACACACACACACACACACACACACACCACAGAGAGAGACACACAGAGGTATGAGAGAGGTAGGTAGTAAGCACACGTGACTGGATATCTTATTTATCTTGATGTGACTATCTCCAGGAGAGATAGAATGGCCGCTATCTGTGACTGTACCAGTCACTGTCATCGTCAGTGTCCGCATATCGCACCTCGTGCAGAGCTGGCCGGACCATATGACCATCTGCTCTAACCTGTGGTGCGTTTGTGTGGACTGTCCGTGGCCTTTGGGCAGTTCGATGGCCAGGTATCGGGCAGCTGCACGTTCTGCATCCGTCTCGACAGGCGATGACCTTGTCCGCTCCTGATTGAAACTGTCCCCCCCCTCTCTCTCTCCAAATTAAATCACTTACCTCTTTGATATATCTCTCTGTCCCTGTCTGTCTGTCTGTCTGTCTGTCTGTCTGTCTCTCTCTCTCTCTCTCTCTCTCTCTCTCTCTCTCTCTCTCTCTCTCTCTTTCTCTCTTTTCTCTCTCTGTATGCTGATAATGCATGAAAAGTCAGGGACGTTTCAGACTCCCCACCCTACCCCTCTTCCCCATTTGAGAAAACAAAGAAAAAAAGAAAGTTCGTGAAGTAATTTGGTGTATGTGTGTGTGTGTGTGTGTGTGTGTGTGGGGGGGGGGGGGTACATCGAACAAATGATGTCTTACAGCGCTGTTAACCGTCCTCAGACTCAGCAAAGGAGTGGTGGTAGGGTGATAGTGACTTACCCCCACCCCCCTACTGTCTAAGTTCCATCTCATCCTCGATCACTGCCACACCCCCAGCCTCACCCCCACCCCCCATCTTTTCCCTGATCCGCCCCGTCCGACCATTTTTCGTTTCCGCTTGAATTACTCTCCTCTTTTGTCTCATTGCTGAAGTTCGGCCCACATTCAGGCATCATGATATGATTCACCTCTGCTTAAATACAAAACACACACTCTCTCTCTCTCTTCTCTCTCTCTCTTAGTTCACCTACATTTAGGTCTACTACCAGGCCTACTAGATAGCAATACCAAAACAAGCATGCTAGTTTTGTTTGTTTATTTGTTTTCCCTCTGTCGATTTCTTACTGAGTCTTGTCCACCGTTCCTTGAGTCTAGTGATGTTGTCGGTGAGGTCATGAACTCTGCACTCGGGCAGTGACGTTGTCGGTGAGGTCATGAACTGTGCACTTGGGTAGTGACGTTGTCGGTGAGGTCATGAACTCTACACTCGGGTAGTTACGTTGTCGGTGAGGTTATGAACTCTGCACTCGGGTAGTGACGTTGTCTATGAGGTCATGAACTCTGCATTCGGGTTGTGACGTTGTCGGTGAGGTCATGAACTGTGCACTCGGGTAGTGACGTTGTTGGTGAGGTCATGAACTCTGCACTCGGGTAGTGACGTTGTTGGTGAGGTCGTGAACTCTGCACTCCGGTAGTGACGTTGTGACGTTGTCGGAGAGGTCATGAACTCTGCACTCGGGTGGAGAAACGTTACATGACATCAACACAAACAAGGATACACGGAGAACGTCAAGTGATCATCGTTAAATATCCACATAGATTATATCGAGAACGTAAGGGTGAAAAATGAGCGCGCGCGTGCGTTCGTGCATGCACACACACGCACGCACGCAAACACGCACGCACACGCATGCACGCGCGCGCATGCTAGCATACACACACTTACTCACGTTCAAATGCATTCATACACACACATGCGCGCGCGCGCGCACGCACACACACGCACACACACACACACACACACACACACATACACACACACACACACACACACACGCTCACGCATGCATAGACACCTACACACACACACACACACACACACACACACACACACACACACACACACACACACACTTTCTCTCTCTCTCATTCTCTCTCTCTCTCTCTCTTTGACAGAGAGAGAGAGAGAGAGAGAGAGCGAGCAAATATGAGATAGTCATTATAGAGCCTCGCTTCCAAACACGACATCTTGCACGCGCGTGCGCGCGCGCGCGTGCGCGCACGCACACACACACACACACACACACACACACACACACACACACACACACACACACACACACACACAGAGAGGAGAGTATGGAGAAGGAGAAGGTAGTAGGCACACATGACTGTATATTTAAACACACACACACACACACAAACACACACACACACGCGCGCGCGCGCGCGTGCGCACGCACAATTATAAAACTGGCTTTTCAGTTATTAAAAGCGACTCCACTACAGTAATATATATCTGCATTTATCCAGTTTTCGGCGTGCAAGATTTTAACCGAGTCGGTGATCCAGTTAAAAATGCACCCCTTCTCAATTTGTCCCCTGCCAGTGAATCCAATAAAGAAATATGCTACGCTCATTTTTGAAATCATACGCCCCAGTTTCTTTTTTTCTTTTTTTTTCTGTTCTATCTTTCTCTTTTGTCATTCTTCCACGCTCTGTCAGCAGTGGTGTAACTCCCCGCTCTTAACCCAGTCTCCACAGTGCACAACCACACCTGGGTTCATCATTTTGTCGTCCGTTCCCAGCAGCCCACCTGGAGCTATAACGTCAGGTTGTCACAGTCTCACCTTCCACTTAATATAACGTCAGGTTGTCACAGTCTCACCTTACACTTAATATAACGTCAGGTTGTCAGTCTCACCTTCCACTTAATATAACGTCAGGTTGTCACAGTCTCACCTTCCACTTAATATAACGTCAGGTTGTCAGTCTCACCTTACACTTAATATAACGTCAGGTTGTCAGTCTCACCTTCCACTTAATATAACGTCAGTTGTTGTCAGTCTCACCTTCCACTTAATATAACGTCAGGTTGTCACAGTCTCACCTTCCACTTAATATAACGTCAGGTTGCCACAGTCTCACCTTCCACTTAATATAACGTCAGGTTGTCAGAGCCTTGCCTACCACTTAATATAACGTCAGGTTGTCAGAGCCTTACCTACCACTTAATATATCGTCACGTTGTCTCAGTCTTACTTACCACTTAATATAACGTCAAGTTGTCTCAGTCTTACCTACCACTTAATATAACGTCACGTCGTCAGAACCTTACTACCACTTAATATAACGTCAGGTTGTCAGAGCCTTACCTACCACTTAATATAACGTCACGTTGTCAGAGCCTTACCTACCACTTAATATAACGTCACGTTGTCAGAGCCTCACCTATTACTTACAGAATGTGGGAACCCGCCTGCTGTCAACAGTAATGATTCCATCAGGATTCATTCTGTGTGATGTGTGTTTTCGTTGGTGCCTCCATTGTGACTGTGTCCCTCCACCAACAGTCACCCAAGAATCTGCTATATGGAAGACGTTGACACAATCACACCATTTGGACTGGGGAATCTGCTATATGGAAGACGTTGACACAAAGACACAACTTGGACTGGGGAATCTGCTATATGGAAGACATTGACACAAAGACACCACTTGGACTGGGGAATCTGCTATATGGAAGACGTTTTGGACTGGGGAATCTGCTATATGGAAGACGTTTTGGACTGGGGAATTTGCTATATGGAAGACGTTTTGGGACTGGGGAATTTGCTATATGGAAGACGTTGACACAATCACACCACTTGGACTGGGGATCTGCTATATGGAAGACGTTGACACAATCACACCACTTGGACTGGGGGATCTGCTATA
Organism: Conus betulinus; assembly: GCA_016801955.1. Taxonomy (NCBI): domain Eukaryota; kingdom Metazoa; phylum Mollusca; class Gastropoda; order Neogastropoda; family Conidae; genus Conus; species Conus betulinus. The sequence goes on from JADBJO010000197.1 coordinate 160,694, forward strand.
TGGAAGACGTTGACACAATCACACCACTTGGACTGGGGAATCTGCTATATGGAAGACGTTGACACAATCACACACACTTGGACTGGGGAATCTGCTATATGGAAGACGTTGACACAATCACACCACTTGGACTGGGGAATCTGCTATATGGAAGACGCTGACACAATCACACCACTTGGACTGGGGAATCTGCTATATGGAAGACGCTGACACAATCACACCACTTGGACTGGGGAATCTGCTATATATGGAAGACTTTCAGTAAAGACATTGCTAAGGTTGATCAACATGACACACCAGCAACTTTAAAACAAACCACTGAAATTGTATTTAAATCATAATGTGCATCTGCATGACAAGGACAGATTGTAAGACTAGACCTAGGCCTAAAATCTGTATTCTTGACTATTAAAGATCTCTCTCTCTCTCTCTCTCTCTCTCTCTCTCTCTCTCTCTCTCTCTGTTTACACAAAGACATATTTTTCTTTATGAAAGAGGAGACAGTATTCATTCGAGGCGTGCACAGAAGCGGCCATGTTGATACAGAGACAAGGAGAAACTGCTCAGTGTCAGGGGTGGACAGCACGGCCCCAAGCTGTGGAAAGAAGCTCTGACTGATGATCCACATTATCATGAAACAGAATCATCGACTGACCCATACACCACCTGTCAGACAGTCCGGCTGTGAAGCTGACAGTCGTCAGTTCGCACCACGAAACCCCTCTTTGTCCTACTCCTCTTTGTCCAACTCCTCTTTGTCCAACCCCTCTTTGTCCGACTCCTCTTTGTCCAACCCCTCTTTGTCCAACTCCTCTTTGTCCCACCCCTCTTTGTCCACCCCCTCTTTGTCCAGTTTCTCTTTGTCCAACTCCTCTTTGTCCAACCCAGAGTAAAGGGGTACCTGATTCAGTCCAGGTAAGACAAAGGCGGTGAAAGAAAAGAGGTCAACCCCATTTTCCATGATGTCATGCTCTCCCCTTACGGCGCTTTGGGTTATGTGTCTTTCACCTGGGTTGGTTGGTTTGCTTTTTAATCATGGAGCGGGAGTATGATCAATGGCATGAACTCTGAAACATAGATCTGGTTTTCTGTAGAAACAGAAAGTCTGTATCAGCAGGACAATGGCATCAACTCTATGTGGTTTTTCCGTAGAAGTAGCAGGACAATGGCAACAACTCTAAAACATAGATCTAGTTTTTCTTTAGCTATGGAAAGTCTTCATTGGGTGTTTATGTGTTGACCATTGCTGAGTGATTGACTGTCTCTCACACACACACACACACACACACACACACACACGTTCTGCCCCCGTCTTCCCTATCCCCAGTCTTCACAACCACTCCACTCACTGACAAATACGACCTGTCTTCTTTGCGCCCACCCGTTACACAGTAAAGAACTGATTGTAACGAAAGAAACCGTAACACGCCAACACCGTTACACAGTAAAGAACTGATTGTAACGAAAGAAACCGTAACACGCCAACACCGTTACACAGTAAAGAACTGATTGTAACAAAAGAAACCGTAACACGCCAACACCGTTACACACAGTAAAGAACTGATTGTAACAAAAGAAAGCGTAACACGCCAACACTGTTACACAGTAAAGAACTGATTGTAACAAAAGAAACCGTAACACGCCAACACTGTTACACAGTAAAGAACTGATTGTAACAAAAGAAACCGTAACACGCCAACACTGTTACACAGTAAAGAACTGATTGTAACAAAAAAGAAACCGTAACACGCCAACACTGTGACACAGTAAAGAACTGATTGTAACAAAAGAAACCGTAACACGCCAACACTGTGACACAGTAAAGAACTGATTGTAACAAAAGAAAGCGTAACACGCCAACACTGTTACACAGTAAAGAACTGATTGTAACAAAGAAACCGTAAACACGCCAACACTGTGACACAGTAAAGAACTGATTGTAACAAAAGAAAACCGTAACACGCCAACACTGTGACACAGTAAAAGAACTGATTGTAACAAAAGAAAGCGTAACACGCCAACACTGTGACACAGTAAAAACTGATTGTAACAAAAGAAAGCGTAACACGCCAACACTGTGACACAGTAAAGAACTGATTGTAACAAAAGAAACCGTAACACGCCAACACTGTTACACACAGTGATTGTAAAAGAACGTGATTGTAAAGAACTGATTGTAAAAAGAAACCGTAACACGCCAACACTGTTACACAGTAAAGAACTGATTGTAACAAAAGAAACCGTAACACGCCAACACTGTTACACAGTAAAGAACTGATTGTAACAAAAGAAAAACCGTAACACGCCAACACTGTGACACAGTAAAGAGAACTGATTGTAACAAAGAAAACCGTAACACGCCAACACTGTTACACAGTAAAGAACTGATTGTAACAAAAAAAAACCACTGTTAACACGTAACAAAACACTGTAACACACACTGTAAAGAACTGACTGATTGTAACAAAAGAAACCGTAATACGCCAACACTGTGACACAGTAAGAAACTGATTGTAACAAAAGAAACCGTAAACGCCAACACTGTGACACAGTATAGAATATGAATAAAAGAAACAAGAACAAAACACGATGTACACACAGTAAAGAAACTCGTGTACACACACAAACCACAGTCACACACACACACACACAACACACACACACACACACACACACACACACACACACTGTTACACACACAGAGGCACGCACGCACGCACGCACGCACGCATGCACGCACACACGCATACACACACACACACACAACACACACACACACACACACACACACACACACACACACACACACACACATGGAGGCACGCATGCATGCACACACACACACTCACGCACGCACGCGCGCACACGCACACGCACGTACGTACACACGCACGCACATGCACACACACGCACACGCACGTACGTACGCACGCACGCACGCACGCACGCACACACACACACACACACACACACACACACACACACACACACACACACACACACACACACACACACACTATGTAGTACATAATATTCCTACGTGAAGAACAGTAACGATTCATATCAAAATAAGAGAAAAACACACATACAGACAAACTGTCGGTCACACACACAGACACAGACGCATATACAAACACATACAGACACACAGACACACAGACACACATACACACACACACACACACACACACACACACACACACACACACACACACACACACACACACACACACACACACACACACACACACACACAAACACTATGTAGTACGTAATGTTCCTACGTGGAGAGAGGATATGAAAAGCTTAAGTCACCAAAACACAATCAGCAGTATAGCCCAAACAAGATTGAACAATGATTCATGAGGTAGTCATCATTTGTTTTCACATCCAACATTGTCATGGGCAAGTCAGCTTAGTGAGGAAGGTTTGTGTGTGTGTGTGTGTGTGTGTGTGTGTGTGTGTGTGTGTGTGTGTGTGTGTGTGTGTGAGAGAGAGAGAGAGAGAGAGAGAGAGAGAGAGAGAGAGAGAGAGAGTACATGCTTTATATTATGAAGAGAATTCATTTTCATGAAAAAGAAAACAAAGTAGAAAGCACACACACGCACGCACACACACACACACACACACACACACACACACACACACACACACACACACACACACACACACACACACACACTCTCTCTCTCTCTCTCTCTCTCTCTCTCTCTCTCTCTCTCTCTCTCACACACACACACACACACACACACACACACACACACACACACACACACACACACACACACACACACACACACACACACACACACACACACACATCTAGATTGTAAAAGATTTCGTCGGCTGAAATCCCTGAGAACGAGTAAGATGATAAAGTTGGTGGGAGTTGCTATTTGATCTATTTTCAATTTACCATCAGTCCCTGGCTCTAATTTTTGTCACGCCTCAAAGCGTTTTACATCGATTATAGTGATGTAGTGCAGGCTGCACACCAAAAATTAATGCGCCAAGGCCTTGTTTAAGGACTCGAGTAATTATAGACTAGCGCAAATAGATTGTTTTGACCATAATTATTATGTCTGAAAGTTGATTCTCTTCATTTTCTTTCAGATGGCATCAAGGAACAAGCCAGGTGGTTCCAAGCAGACAGGAATAATAAGGAATGCGACTGATTGGGGAAACCTTTTGGCGCAAAGATAGCGTCACGGATGAGTGCAAAGGCCTGAGATGTGTGTTGACCAGGGAGAATGTCTTGCCTTTGATGATTTTTTTTTGTGATTTCATCTGTAAAAACCCCCCCCCCC
>JADBJO010000197.1:175000-177500 GCA_016801955.1 Conus betulinus
CAAGTACACATGTGGTGTAGATTTAAGAGTCACACACTACAGAAACAAACCAATTTTGTCAAATGTAAAAGGGGAAAAAAAAGAGACAAATTTATCCTGAATGAAAATTGCAGACTGGATGCAGTTCAAAAGAATGTCACACTCTGTCAAAGGCGACGCTTAGGTTATTGAGAATAACTGAGGTCTGCTTATCATTACTTGCCTTCAAAAATATCACTACATCAGTTAACAAGGGCAGTCTCTCGACCGTGACCGACTCTTCTTCCTGATCAATATGTATTCTACAAGTCATTAGCATTCAAAAATAATACGAGAGAGAGAGAGAGAGAGAGAGAGAGAGAGAGAGAGAGAGAGAGAGAGAGAGAGAGAGAGAGAGATGGTTGGCGCAGGAAAGTGAGGATGTATGTGTGTGTGTGTATGTGTGTGTGTGTGCGCGCGCGTGTGTGTGTGTGTGTGTGTGTGTAGAGTGAAACCTATAATAGCCCCACCTGAACTGCTGCCATTGACACAGTTGGAAGGTTCATCGATCGATTTTCTGTTTATTTACAAACCATGGATTATTATGGGTGAGGACTGGGAGAGATATGCGACAGGAATTGCAGAGGAGAAAGCCCAGGATATCATGGGTGGGGACTGTGAGAGATATGCGACAGGAATTGCAGAGGAGAAAGCCCAGGATATCATGGGGGTGGGGACTGTGAGAGATATGCGACAGGAATTGCAGAGGAGAAAGCCCAGGATATCATGGGGTGGGGACTGCGAGAGATATGCGACAGGAATTGAAAAGAAGTAAAGCCCAGGATATTATGAGTGGGGACTGGGAGAGATATGTGACAGGAATTGAAAAGAAGCCCAGGATATTATGAGTGGGGACTGGGAGAAATATGCGAGAGGAATTGAAAAGGAGAATGCCCAGGATGTTATGGGGCGGGAACTGGGAGAGATATGCGAGAGGAATTGAAAAGGAGAATGCCCAGGATGTTATGGGTGGAGACTGACAGAAATGTCCGACAGGAATTGAAAAGAAGTAAGCCCAGGATGTTATGGGTGAGGACTGGGAGAGATATGTGACAGGAATTGAAAAGAAGCCCAGGATATTATGAGTGGGGACTGGAGAGAGATATGTGACAGGAATTGAAAAGAAGCCCAGGATGTTATGGGTGGGGACTGGGAGAGATATGTGACAGGAATTGAAAAAAGAAGCCAGGATGTTATGGGTGGGGGACTGGGAGAAATATGCGAGAGGAATTGAAAAGAAATAAGCCCAGGATGTTATGGGTGGGGACTGGGAGAGATATGTGACAGGAATTGAAAAGAAGAAAGAACAGGATGTTATGGGTGAGGACTGGGAGAGATATGTGACAGGAATTGAAGAGAAGCCCAGGATGTTATGGGTGGGGACTGGGAGAGAGATGTGTGACAGGAATTGAAAAGAAGCCCAGGATGTTATGGTGGGGACTGGGAGAGATATGTGACAGGAATTGAAAAGAGGAGGAAAGAACAGGATGTTATGGGTGGGGTGGGAAGAGGGTGGGGGACGAGGTTGTTAACAGGAAGTAGCATGAAAAATCCGTTTTTTCAGGTAACAAGGACAGGTGGGGTATGGTCAGCTGGGGTGGGTAGGACAGGTGGGGTATGGTCAGCTGGGGTGGGTAGGACAGGTGGGATGTGGTCAGCTTGGCTGGGTAGGACAGGTGGGATGTGGTCAGCTGGGGTGGGTAGGACAGATGGGGTATGATCAGCTGGGCTGGATAGGACAGGTGGGGTATGGTCAGCTGGGCTGGATAGGACAGGTGGGGTATGGTCAGCTGGGGTGGGTAGGACAGGTGGGGTATGGTCAGCTGGGGTGGGATGGAACAGTTCACATTTCATTTTGAACCCGAAATATGGAATAAGTGTATGCATCGAGTGGTTATGACAGACGAACGTTGACATTGACGAAGAAGAGCGCTCAGAGAGAGAGAGAGAGAGAGAGAGGGAGAGAGAGAGAGACAGAGACAGAGAGACGGATAGGGTAGAAAATATTTGTGTATGTGGGGAAAAAGGGGGAAGGAGGAGTGGGTCAGAATGAGGAAGGCAATCTTCATACATTCGGTCATTAAACCCTTTACCTGAGAGAGAGAGAGAGGGACAGACAGACACACACACAGAGAGAGAGAGAGAGAGAGAGAGAGAGAGAGAGAGAGAGAGACATGGACAGACAGACAGAGAATTGGAACTCACTTCCACCGAATCTCCAAAACATGAATACTTTAAAACTTTTCAAGGAACATTTGCATAAACATTTTATGTCTCAGTAATTAAATTATTCGATTACAATGATTAGCGCCCATTCGCAAAGTCTTCTGTGAACCATACTTTGAATAAATCGTCTAAACATAAAACCTACTCCGTTAAAATCGCTCATCCCCACTCCCACTCTGTCTACCATCCCCTTTTTCTCCTCCCCCTACCTACCATTCTCTCTCTTTCCCCACCCTCCTCTGACTTCTCACTCTGT
>JADBJO010000197.1:180000-182500 GCA_016801955.1 Conus betulinus
ACTGTCACTGAGCCTGTTGCTGGTCTGTTACTAATTGTCAGCCACTGTCATTGGGCCTGTTGCTGGTCTGTTACTAATTGTCAGCCACTGTCATTGGGCCTGTTGCTGGTCTGTTACTAATTGTCAGCCACTGTCATTGGGCCTGTTGCTGGTCTGTTACTAATTGTCAGCCACTGTCATTGAGCCTGTTGCTGGTCTGTTACTAATGTCAGCCACTGTCATTGAGCCTGTTGCTGGTCTGTTACAAATTGTCAGCCACTGTCACTGAGAGCCTATTGCTGGTTCACTTACCCACACGCCTCTGTTGACCTTTCACCTTTGCTCCGTTGCCATTGTCTGTTTCTTCTGTTTCATGTTTGGTGTTTCCAGATTTGCAGGCTTTTAACACGAGGACTTCCCCCAACACGATGGCAAAGGTTTACAGTCAAATGGAAAGCTTCGCTATGACAGGATGAGGCACAGTACAAGAGCTGGATGATCTGCCCTTGGTACATCAAGGTAAGAGACAACAGGAAAGGGAGAGTGGACACTTAGCAAGGCTTTCTTTGTCTATCACTGATGTCTGTCCTTGGTAAATCAAGGTAAGAGACAACAGGAAAGGGAGAGTGGACACTTAGCAAGGCTTTCTTTGTCTATCACTGATGTCTGTCCTTGGTAAATCAAGGTAAGAGACAACAGGAAAGGGAGAGTGGACACTTAGCAAGGCTTTCTTTGTCTACCACTGATGTCTGTCCTTGGTAAATCAAGGTAAGAGACAACAGGAAGGGAGAGTGGACACTTAGCAAGGCTTTCTTTGTCTATCACTGATGTCTGTCCTTGGTAAATCAAGGTAAGAGACACAGGAAAGGGAGAGTGGACACTTAGCAAGGCTTTCTTTGTCTATCACTGATGTCTGTCCTTGGTAAATCAAGGTCAAGGTAGAGACAACAGGAAAGGGAGAGTGGACACTTAGCAAGGCTTTCTTTGTCTATCATTGATGTCTAGCCTGGGTATACAAAGATAAGAGACAAAGGAAAATGATAGAGGACACTTAGCAAGGCTTTCTTTGTGCATCATTAACTGTCTGGCCGCATAAAGACAACATTGCATGTAAAATTCTTCTCCCCTTTAATTTGATACCTTTTAAAGAAGAAACGACACGTAAAAACTTTTGTGTGGATGATCGGACCCTCGCGGCAGGCAGTCACAACTTGTGCTAGTAATTGAAATTTTTTAAAAGAAACATCTTAGAGACTGTTAGCAAAGAAACAAACCAGTGTTGGTGAATTCCCAGATTTAATTCATAAGGGCTCCTGTCCAAGAGAGCGTAAAGGACTAATCGAAAATGATGGAGAAAAAAAATCACTGGCACGCTTGTTGCAGGTATAACACACTAGAAATTCTCATAGAAATCCACACCATAAAATGGTTGAGGAAAACAAAATCACTGGCACGCTTGTTGCAGGTATAACACACTAAGAGTCGACACCATCGACAGCATTCTGACTCATAACAAATGAAAAATGGATAATCATGTACCAGTAAGGCAAATGCAAAATAACGCTCGTTCATCATACAGTTCAAAACAGACAAGAGGATGTTAAAAAACTGGCTTGTGTCGGTTGCGTGTTGTGTGTGATACAACCGTCGCAGTGCATCTTATTCTGTGTGATCATTTGTATTTTGCCATCTTTTCAGATAGAGCGCAATCTGTGTCATCAACCAATAGAAAAGGGGGTTAATGAAGAAAGAGTGCAATGTGTGTCATTCACCACTAGACAGGGGGTCAGTGTCTCATTCACCACTAGACAGGGGGTCAATGAAGAAAGAATGCAATGTGTCTCGTTCACCACTAGACAGGGGGTCAGTGTCTCATTCACCACCAGACAGGGGGTCAGTGTCTCATTCACCACTAGACATGGGGTCAATGAAGAAAGAGTGCAATGTGTCTCATTCACCACTAGACAGGGGGTCAATGACTCATTCACCACTAGACAGGGGGTCAATGTCTCATTCACCACTAGACAGGGGGTCAATGAAGAAAGAATGCAATGTGTCTCGTTCACCACTAGACAGGGGGTCAGTGTCTCATTCACCACTAGACAGGGGGTCAGTGTCTCATTCACCACTAGACAGGGGGTCAATGATGGTGGCGAGGCAATATGCACGCTGTCTGTCAGCTTGATGGACAATGTGTGACAGGCAGTGTGTGACGGGCAATGTGTGACAGGCGTGTGTAACAAGCAGTGTGTGACAGGCAGTGTGTGACGGACAGTGTGTGACAGGCAGTGTGTGACGGGCAGTGTGTGACGGGCAGTGTGTGTGACGAGCAGTGTGTGACGGGCAGTGTGTGACAGACAGTGTGTGACAGGCAGTGTGTGACGGGCAGTGTGTGACAGGCAATGTGTGACAGGCAGTGTGTGACGGGCAGTGTGTGTGACGGGCAGTGTGTGACAGGGCAGTGTGTGACAGGCAGTGTGTGACAGGCAGTGACAGGACAGTGTGTGACAGGCAGTGTGTG
>JADBJO010000197.1:187500-230000 GCA_016801955.1 Conus betulinus
AATAGAATGAAGGTGTGATCGAGGATTCCTGTAGATGAATAGAATGAAGATGTTAGAGGATACCTGTAGATGAATAGAATGAAGGTGTTAGAGGATACCTGAAGATGAATAGAACGAAGATGTTAGAGGATACCTCTAGATGAATAGAATGAAGGTGTTAGGAGATACCAATAGATGAATAGAGGATACCTGTAGATGAATAGAACGAAGATGTTAGGTGATACCTGTAGATGATAGAGGATGACTGAGGAATAGACTGAAGGTGAGGATACCTATAGAAGAATAGAATGAAGATGTTAGAGGATACGTGTAGATGAATAGAATGAAGATGTTAGAGGATACGTGTAGATGAATAGAATGAAGATGTTAGAGGATACCTGTAGATGAATAGAATGAAGATGTTAGAGGATACCTCTAGATGAATAGAATGAAGGTGTTAGAGGATACCTGTAGATGAATAGAACGAAGATGTTAGAGGATACCTCCAGGTGAATAGATCGAAGGTGTTAGGGAATACCTCTAGATGAATAGAAGGAAGATGTTAGAGGATACGTGTAGATGAATAGAATGAAGATGTTAGAGGATACCTGTAGATGAATAGAATGAAGATGTTAGAGGATACCTGTAGATGAATAGAATGAAGATGTTAAAGGATACCTTTAGATGAATAGAATGAGGGTGTTTGAGGATACCTGTAGATGAATAGAATGAAGATGTTAGAGGATACCTGTGGATGAATAGAATGAAGATGTTAGAGGATACCTGTAGATGAATAGAATGAAGATGTTAGAGGATACGTGTAGATGAATAGAATGAAGGTGTTAGAGGATACCTCTAGATGAAAAGAATGAAGATGTTAGAGGATATACGTCCAACAGTGAGCGGAAGAAGAGAAAGAGGTGTAAGTCAAGTAAAATTGAATTGAAGAAGGTATGTAAAGATGAGCAGTACGTCAATTGAAATTGAAGAAGGTATGTGAAGGTGAGCAGTACGTCAATTGAAATTGAAGAAGGTGTGTGAAGGTGAGCAGTACGTCAATTGAAATTGAGAAGAAGGTATGTGAAGGTGAGCAGTACGTCAATTGAAATTGAAGAAGGTATGTGAAGGTGAGCAGTACGTCAATTGAAATTGAAGAAGGTATGTGAAAGTGGGCGCTAAGTCAATTGAAATTGAAGAAGGTATGTGAAAGTGGGCGCTAAGTCAATTGAAATTGAAGAAGGTATGTGAAAGTAAAATGGAAAGTTTTGAAGAGAACAGAAAACGGAAGTGACCAAAAAGCGCAGCCATCGGAAAGGAAAAAAAAAAAAAAAGAAAAGAAAAAAGAAAAGAAAAGAAAGGAAAAAAGAAAGAAGTGGATTGATGTTATATAAAAGAAACGAAAGACACGGACAATAGTGATCGCCCATTATACGTAGCCTACACGATCTCAGATGCAATAATGATCGACTTGATGGCAACCACCCCAAGCTGTGATTATTTATTCAACGACTGTGAATAACAGGGCGCACCGATCTTAAGTCGTCATCTGCTGCCCACTGGAGCAAACTGCTTTGTTTGAACAACACACTCATGCGCGCGCGCACGCACACATGTTCATCACGCGCGCGCGCGCGCGCGCGCGCGCGCACACACACACACACACACACACACACACACACACACACACACACACACACACACACACTCGGAGAGAGAGAGAGAGAGAGAGAGAGAGAGAGAGAGAGAGAGAGGGGGGGGGGGGGGGCACAGGTGTGCGCTCACACACAGAGACATACTCGGCACACATGCTCTGTCTACCTATGTGTCTTCTTGTTTCTGTCTTGCGCGCACGCGCGCGCACGTACGCACGCATGCACGCACGCACGCACACAATCACACACACACACACACTTTTGAATTGGTGGGGAGAGGAGAGAGATACTTGTACGAGTGAGTCAACTCACGTCTTATTACCTCGACGACAGTGTATTTACATCTCTCTCTCTCTCTCTCTCCTTGCCCCTGTTTTATTGCCAAACGCGTGATTTCAGTGACGCTAATTGCTACCGTATTTACTCTGGTCGGCGGAGCGTGTATGAAACGGCACTCCTACATAAAAGATCATGAACTGTTAGACGTAAACTGCCACACGGACATAAACTGAATAGAATATCAGTGTGTGTCTGCCAGAGTGCATGCATGTTGTGTACGTGTGCGCGTGCTGGGCTGTTGTTTAGCGTTTTTGCTGTCATTGCTATTTGCCTTTTTTGTTGTCCCCCCCCCCCCCCCCCCCCCTTTTTTTTTTTTTTTTTTTTTTTTTTAAAGCAGTTGATGCCGTACTGAGTATATAGGCGAGCTTGAGGCGACTCGGGATCACCAGTCGAGGAATGACTGGCAACAGGCAAACCGGGAGTCGGCGAAACTGGAACGGACGAAACGGGATGACCTGTCCTGCTTCTGCTTGTCGTGCTCTACCATCCTGTGTCTTCGCCTCCTTTCCTCTTTTTTTCATACAGACAGACAGACTGACTGACACAGAGAGACACGTCCAGAGAGTGTGAGTGCCGCTGTGCTGTGTATGCGTCTGTGTCTGTGCGTGTGTGAGTGCGCACTGTCTGTGTCTTTTTTGTGCGCGCGCACCTGCCCTCTCTCTCCCCCCCCCCCCCCCCTTCACCTCCTCCTTTCTTCTCCTTCTTCCTTTTTTTCTCTGTTGTTTCTCTCTTGTCTTTCTTCCCATTGGAGTGGTAGTAGTCTATTACCCCGCTCCGCTTACTCCCACGGTCTGCGGCAGTTTACAGGGAATAGTCCATGTCCAGTCGTCATGAGGCAGTTTACTGGGAAAGTCCATGTCCAGTCGTCATCAGGCAGTTTACAGGGAATAGTCCATGTCAAGTCGTCATCAGGCAGTTTACAGGGAATAGTCCATGTCAAGTCGTCATGAGGCAGTTTACAGGGAATAGTCCATGTCAAGCCGTCATGAGGCAGTTTACAGGGAATAGTCCATGTCCAGTCGTCATCAGGCAGTTTACAGGGAATAGTCCAGGTCCAGTCGTCATGAGGCAGTTTACAGGGAATAGTTCATGTCAAGCCGTCATGAGGCAGTTTACTGGGAAAGTCCATGTCCAGTCGTCATGAGGCAGTTTACAGGGAATAGTCCATGTCCAGTCGTCATGAGGCAGTTTACAGGGAATAGTCCAGGTCCAGTCGTCATGAGGCAGTCTACAGGGAATAGTCCATGTCAAGCCCGTCATGAGGCAGTTTACAGGGAATAGTCCATGTCCACTCGTCATCAGGCAGTTTACAGGGAATAGTCCATGTCAAGTCGTCATGAGGCAGTTTACAGGGAATAGTCCATGTCAAGCCGTCATGAGGCAGTTTACAGGGAATTGTCCATGTCAAGCCGTCATGAGGCAGTTTACAGGGAATAGTCCATGTCCAGTCGTCATCAGGCAGTTTACAGGGAATAGTCCATGTCCAGTCGTCATGAGGCAGTTTACAGGGAACAGTCCATGTCAAGCGTCATCAGGCAGTTTACAGGGAATAGTCTATGTCCAGTCGTCATCAGGCAGTTTACAGGGAATAGTCCATGTCAAGCCGTAATGAGGCAGTTTACAGGGAATAGTCCATGTCAAGCCGTCATCAGGCAGTTTACAGGGAATAGTCCATGTCCAGTCGTCATCAGGCAGTTTACAGGGAATAGTCCATGTCCAGTCGTCATCAGGCAGTTTACAGGGAATAGTCCATGGCCAGTCGTCATCAGGCAGTTTTACAGGGAATAGTCCATGGCCAGTCGTCATGAGGTAACCCGTCAGAGGATATGCTGCTCCCCAATCACATCAATGTTGTTCAGTGCTGCCTGCTCTGATCCAACACCAACTGGACACCACCGACCAACCCTCCACTGACCATAATCATTACCGACCCTCCACTGACCACAATCATTACCAACCCTCCACTGACCACAATCATTACCAACCCTCCACTGACCACACTCATTACCAACCCTCCATGACCACACTCATTGCCAACCCTCTACTGACCATAATCATTACCAACCCTCCACTGACCACAATCTTTACCCACCCTCCACTGACCATAATCATTACCAACCCTCCACTGACCACAATCATTACCAACCCTCCACTGACCATAATCATTACCAACCCTCCACTGACCACAATCATTACCAACCCTCCACTGACCACAACCATTACCAACCCTTCACTTGCCCACTGACCACAATCATTACCAACCCCTCCACTTGCCCACTGACCACAATCATTACCAACCCTCCACTCGCCCACTGACCACAATCATTACCAACCCTCCACTCGCCACTGACCACAATCATTACCAACCCTCCACAGACCACAGTCATTACCAACCCTCCACTGACCACAACCATTACCAACCCTTCACTTGCCCACTGACCACAATCATTACCAACCCTCCACTCGCCCACTGACCACAATCATTACCAACCCTCCACTCGCCCACTGACCACAATCATTGCCAACCTCCTCTGACCACACTCATTGCCAACCCCCACTGACCACATTGCAAACTCTCCACTGACCACAATCATTACCAACCCTCAACCCTCCACTGACAAGTCATTACCAACCCTCCACTGACCACAATCATTACCACCCCTTCACTGACCACAATATTTTCAACCCTCCACTGACCACAATCATTACAACCATCCACCGACCACAATTATTTTCAACCCTCCACTGACCACAATCATTACCAACCCTCCACTGACCACAATCATTACCCACCCTCACTGACCTGACCACACTCATTACCTACCCTCCACTGACCACAATCATTACCAACCCTCCACAGACCACACTCATTACCAACCCTCCACTGACCACAATCATTACCCACCCTCCACTGTCCACAATCATTACCAACCCTCCACTGACCACAATCATTACCAACCCTCCACTGACCACACTCATTACCAACCCTCCACTGACCACAATCATTACCTACCATCCACTGACCACAGTCATTACCAACCCTCCACTGATCACAGTCATTACCAACCCTCCACTCGCCCACTAACCACAATCATTACCAACCCTCAACCCTCCACTGATCACAATCATTACCAACCCTCCACAGACCACAATCATTACGAACCTTCCACAGACCACAATCATTACCAACCCTCCACAGACCACAATCATTACCAACTCTCCACTGAACACAATCATTACCAACTCACCACTGACCACAATCATTACCTACCCTCCACTGACCACAATCATTACCCACCCTCCACTGACCACAATCATTACCAACCCTCCACAGACACAATCATTATCTACCCTCCACTGACCACAATCATTACCAACCCTCCACTGACCACACTCATTACCAACCCTCCACTGACCACACTCATTACCAACCCTCCACTGACCACACTCATTACCAACCCTCAACCCTCCACTGACCACAATCATTACCAACCCCCAACCCTCCACAGACCACAATCATTACCAACCCTCAACCCTCCACAGACCACAATCATTACCAACCCTCCACTCACTCACTGACCACAATCATTACCAACCCTCAACCCTCCACAGACCACAATCATTACCAACCCTCCACAGACCACAATCATTACCAACCTTCCACAGACCACAATCATTACCAACCCTCCACTGACCACAATCATTACCAACCCACCACTGACCACAATCATTACCTACCATCCACTGACCACAATCATTATCTACCCTCCACTGACCACAATCATTACCAACCCTCCACTGACCACAGTCATTACCAACCCTCCTCTGACCACCAGTCATTACCACCCTCCACTGACCTAAGTCATTACCAACCCTCCTCTGACCACAATCATTACCAACCCTTCACTGACCACAATCATTACCAACCCTCCTCTGACCACAATCATTACCAACCCTCCACTGACCACAATCATTACCAATCCTGACCCAATCCTCAACCCTCCACTGACCACAATCATTACCAACCCTCAACCCTCCACACCACAATCATTACCATTACCCACCCTCCACTCACTCACTGACCACAATCATTACCAATCATTACCAACCTCAACCCCACAGACCACAATCATTACCAACCCTCCACAGACCACAATCATTACCAACCTTTCACAGACCACAATCATTACCAACCCTCCACTGACCACAATCATTACCAACCCACCACTGACCACAATCATTACCAACCCTCCACCGACCACAGTCATTACCAACCCTCCACTGACCACAGTCATTACCAACCCTCCTCTGACCACAATCATTACCAACCCTCCTCTGACCACAATCATTACCAACCCTCCGCAGACCACTTAGCTGGTAGATTATATTAATATTCTATAAGCATCACTCGCGCTCCTCGTAACGCACGCCCTCCACCCAAAAATGCGGGAAAACCAAGGAACAATTTCTACAATTTAATGAAACACTTTATGGGATCAATTAACAACATCTATTCAATCAAGAAAAGAAAACTTATTCTTCAATCAATTTGATAATTAGCTCCGAGCCCCCACCTTGGTTCTTCCCACCAGCTCCGAAAGTATATAGTAAGTCCTACCACTTATCCCCCAAAAAAAATCAAAATACGAAAAAATGGAAATGGATGAACGCCCCACACACACAAATCAACAAATATCATAGCAAGACATAGAGAATATTTGCCTCACCTTAGGTTTCGGAAGGGGGGGGGGGGGGGGGGTCTCACACCCACACACCCACACACACACACACACACACTCGAACTCGGCTAAGCTCACACAGTTCTCAATGTCTGTGGGGGGCGCCGTCCCACACTTCTTGCCGCTTACTGTCGTCGCGTTGTCCTTGCTGGCACGGACTTTACACCCTCACACCTGAGGATGAAGGCGAGGGGTTGACCTCCAAGTTTCTGCTGGCCTACCCCTGCCCACTTGTTGGTCCCTGGAGTCTCAGCCGGGTGCCGGTTTCCCGTCGGGCCGCACTTCGCCCCCCACTCAGCCTCTCAGGTTGTCGTCGGCGCCGGACGTCCGCCAGGGATGCCCCCCTCTTCGGCTCCCTCGCTGGAGCCTCGGCAGTACACTGGGCCTATTAACCTTTGCCCAAGTCTCTGGTCACTCCGCCCACTGGACCGTCCTGTGGGGGTCTCCTATGTACTGCCGACACACCAACACTTCGCCGTGGGTCACGCCTGACTGGGAGTGTGTCACGCACAGGAATCTCAGGGCACTGCCGCCGACTCCTCTCTCACACCTGACACCCAAAGTTCCTTCACCGGAGATTCACGGAAGTCACACGGACGACGGGAATCTAGGAACGCTTGGCGACAGTCTCCAAAATCCCTACTGGTTGCATGTCCCAGACAAACACACTACAAATAGGGCAGACCCAAACCTTCACGAGATTTGGGGGTTGGCCTTTCCCCCCGTCGGATCTCGTCACAGTCACAGACACCTCTGTTCCCTGTCTCAGAGAGCTGCTGCGATTCTGCCCTATGGGTCTCGCTCTCGTGGTCTCCTCGTCAGTCCACAGAGTTCACCTTCTCCTGAGTCTCAGGCCTCTCCTTGGTGTTGTACGTTGCTTGAGAGCGGTGAACGAGAGCCCAGTTGTCTTCCCTCTCGCTAACTTATAACATGTCCATATATCACACACACTCGGGGGGACACACCCCCTCAGCTTCATACATAGTAGCTCTATTGGCTAGCACATCTCTGTCCAATACCCTGTCTCAACCAACCAACATCCAGCAGCCCCCCCCCCCCCCCCTACTCATACACACAGGCACACATTTCGTATGTAGCTCTAAGTGAAGCCACCAGGCTAATCACCCCGTCAGATTTTAAGGAAGGCACTGGCATCCGACCACATGGAGTAACTGGGGAGGATAAAACGGGAGAAGTTCTACCCTAGTCTTAATTAGGGACAGTCAATGACTGTTCCAGACCCCTACTCCAACCCCCCCCCCCCCCCCCCCCCAACCCGGGATCCCCACTGCGTTTTGACCACGGCACCAAGACCCATGGGGTGAGAAAGGCGGAAACACGGGACAGGGGAGATAACTCTAACCCACGGACCAGGGAGGGTCAAAGAGCGTCTAGGATTGCCTGCCCCTTTGACAGTCGGGCTGACACGATCTCTCCAACCGGCCAACACAAACACGCCAGCCCATCGAGGGTCGAGCTCCTCTGTGATCCCCAACTCAAAGGCTGGCCCCCGACCTATGTCCAGACAAGCCCCGCTTGTTCTACAAGGGGTAGGCGGCCCAGCTCCCCAACAAGCGCTTATTCATGTGCCCATATGGTCAGCGGCAGAGTACCAGCCCCCTGACAGTGCACCCTGATCGGCGGTCGCTGATCATGACAGCCCCCCACCTAAGAGTTTTGCCCCGGAAAACTCAAACTACCATCAGGGAACGCCGAGAAGGGGAAGAGAAAAAGAAATCACCGGACCGTGGGTTTTGCGGAAAATCCATATAACATATTACAACGTAACATACGCATACGCATTATGTACATACTGTAACCACTATGGTGACAGCCTAGTCACCCACCTGTAACGGTACTCACTGTTTAAAGAACAGTCACCTCACACACAAAAATACGTTTTTAGGGGGGGCGTTACCCGCGAAAAGGCATGCAGAACGGAAAAAAAAAAAAAAAAAAAAAAAACTTACGTACAGTCCTGCTACACGCAAGCACACAGTTACAAATAAACACCGACTACCACTGAAGCTTTATTACAATATTAACTGGCAGGTCTATGCTCCTACTGCTCCCCCTGGCACCGGGCTCAGATAGTCTGCCACTACGTTCTCGGCTCCCTTGATGTAGCGTAGGCGCATGGGGTACTCCTGTAATTGCAGGGGGACCACCTCATGAGTCTACTGGCGTGCTTGGCTTGAGCCAGGTACGAGAGGGGTTCATGGTCCGTCTCCAAGACGAACTCCCTGCCGTACAGGTAGCGCTGAAATTTCTGAGTGCCAAACACAATGGCAAGACACTCACGCTCTGACACTGAGTAACGCTTTTCCGCATCTCCGAGCTTCCTACTCGCGTAGGCCACGGGGTGAAGCACCCCCTGGTGTTCCTGCAGGATGGCTGCTCCCACCCCCACATCACTGGCATCATCAGTCCTAAGGACGAACTCCTTACCCAGATCCGGCAGCTTCAGAACTGCCCCACTGCAAAGGGCCCCCTTAAGTAGTGAAAACGACTCCTCGCACCCTGGAGTCCACACCACCCTGTCTGGCTGACCTTTCTTCAGCAAGTCTGTGAGGGGTGCAGACAGTTTGCTGAAGTTGGGTACAAACTTCCTATAGTACCCAGCTAAACCCAGGAAAGCCCTCACCCCCTCTTCGTCCTAGGCCTCTCGGCCTCCTCCAACTCCTGGAGCTTCCCTCTACGGGGGAAAAATTCCCCTCAGTCAACTGGTGGCCGAGATACTCGATCTCGCCAAACCCCAAGTGGCACTTTGACGGCCTAGCCGTCAATCTGGCTTGTCTGAGGCGTCCAAGGACAGCCCTCCAGACCTGTAGGTGGTCATCCCATGACTCCGTGGCGATTAAAAGGTCGTCCATGAAGTTCTCCACTGGCTTGTTAGCCAGTGGTTCCAGCAGACGGCGGCGCATCATCACGGTAAAGGTGCTGGGGGCGTTCTTGACGCCAAAAGGCATGACCGTCCAAGTGTATGTGCCATCTTGGGTAATGAACGCGAGCTTGTCGCGGTCTTCCGGTTTTACCGGAATCTGCCAGTATCCCTTGGACAGATCTACCTTTGAAAAAAATACTTGGCGTCGTGGATCCTGGCAAAGATGGCTTCAGGATCGGGCAAGGCTTCAGTCTGGAATACAGTGATGGCGTTAAGCCGCCTGTAGTCCACACAGAAGCGATTGCTCCCATCCTTTTTGTGCACTAGCACAACTGGGGCAGCAAAGGGACTCTCTACCCGTTCTATTACCCCTAGCTCCAACATCTCCCTTATTTCAGCCCTGACTGTCTCCTGCTTAGCATGGGGGAGAGGGTAAGGCTTGGCCTTGGTAGGCTGGTCGCTCATCAGTCTCACCCCAAACTCTGCTAAGTTAGTCTTCCCTGGCTTCTCGCTCAGGACGTCAGGAAACTCCCTAAGTAAAGCCGTCGCCTCGCCCCTCTGGGCGTCAGTCAGTGTGTCACCAAGGTGACAGTCGTCCACCGTCTCCGTCGCGCAGTGGGGTGGGGGACTCAGCACCGGGCCTACCTCGGTGTCCTCTGCTGAGATTTCCTCGGGGATAATGGAGGCCACGACGCGCGCGCGCTCGCCTCAGCTGGTCTTCGCAGGTACCTCTTCAGCATGTTAATGTGGTAGGTACCCACCTTCCTTGGTGATCGCCGGATGACGTAGTTGTCCCCTGCTCTTCGCGTCCTCCACCACGTAAGGTCCCTTCCAGCCCATCTGCAACTTGTTGTGTTTCTCAGGCACGAGGAGTAGGACTTCGTCCCCTGGCTGAAAGGTCCTGCTCTTGGCCTTCTTGTTGAAAGTGGGCGGCCTGCTTTGTCTGGACCGCCCCTAGGTGTTCCTTGGCGCTGTTACAGGCTGCCTCCAACTTGTCCCTCATCTGCGTCACGTACTCATACGTGGTCTGCACAGAGGGTTCCGACTGGTCGTCCGTCCACAGTTGCCTCAGGATTGCCATAGGTCCTCTCACCTTCCTGCCATACAGAAGTTCGAAAGGGGAGAACCCGAGGCTCGATTGGGAACCTCCCTGTAGGCAAACAGGATAGCTGGCAGGTATCGGTCCCCATTCCTTGGGATGGGAGCTCGCAGCACTTCCGCAGCATGGCCTTGAGGGTCCCATGGAACCGTTCCACCAGCCCGTTGGTTTGGGGGTGGTAAGGCGTGGTGGTGAGATGGTTGATGGACAGCAGCCTGTTCACTTCCCCCATCACCTCGCCGACGAACTGGGTGCCCTGATCTGTCAGGATCTCCTCGGGCACGCCCACCCTGGACCAGATGGTAAAGAGAGCCTCTGCAACGGTCTGGGTCCTGATATTTTTTGACGGGGGCGACGTCAGCATACCTCGTCGCATAGTCGATGGCGGTGACCATGTAGCGATGTCCCCGGGTCGACGGGGCGACAGGACCCACTATGTCCACTCCCACCCTCCTGAATGGTTGTTCGATGATGGGCATGGCGTGTAGTGGGGTCGGTTTCTCCCGTCTCAGTCCCAGCCTCTGGCATTTGTCGCAGGACTTCACAAACCTCTTGACTTCCGCGCCCATCCCTGGCCAGTAGAATTCCCCTTGACCCTTTCCTGGGTCTTCGTCACCCAGGTGCCCACTACCCAGGCTGTCGTGGGCTAGTTCCATCACGGTGGTCCTCCGACTTCTGGGCACCACTAGCTGACTGGTGGATTCCCCTCGAGCCTGGTAGTTTCTGGTGAGCAGCCCGTTTTTTTCTTCTCAAAGAGGGGCGTTTTTCTTCACCCTCCTTCCTTTCCCCTACCTTCTTCCAGAGCTCCTTCAGAGTCGGGTCTTCTTCTTGGAGCCGTCTCATCTCCCCAGGCTCTATGTTTGTGAAGGGAATAGCGGGGCATGCAAGGGTTCTGGAATAGTGGTCCTCTTGGCTGTCCTGGTCTCTGCCGCGCTGGCGCTGGCTGTGGGGGTCCCTATCAATTGGTGCTGTAGGATCCTCTGGCACCCCAAGGATGCCCTGTGGATTGCGTTGGCTTGCACCCCGGCAACCAACTCCCCTTGGAAATGCTCAGAGACGAAACTTATCTTTGCCAGTGGCACCGTTGATGAGCCCCCATTCGCATCGCATAGGCTAGTTGAAACACTCTCCCCCAAGTAGTCCTCATCTTTCACTAGCCCTGGCTCTACCAACGCCTCTAATGTCAGACCTGTATCTAGCATGCACTTGACCGGCTCCCCGTTTTTATCTGTGCATCTAGAAAAACAAGCTTCCCTCCTGCACCCACTATGGAGTTGGCCTGCTCCGTACACTCCCTCGCAAAGTGACCCAACTTATTGCACTTGTAGCACCTGAGTCTTGCTTTCTCCTTCCTGTCCTGTTCCTGCTTATTTGGGTGTGTGCTTCTGCCTTTTTGTTGTCTGTTGTGGTTTGGGGTGGATTGCGATGGTGGCCGTGGTTGTTTGTTTCGTGTAGGGGGTGGTTGTTTGTGAGGGTGCGAGCATTGTCTGCATAGGGTTGGTTTTGGTGCGTGCTGTTGCGTGGTTTGGGAGCCCCCTATGCGAGTGTGGGTGAGCAACCTCATACCGCTCGGCTAAGTCGGCTATTTCCGACAGCTTTAGGCATCCCTTCTCTAAGAGGAAAACCTTCAAATCTGCACTGTAAGTGCCTACGATTTGCTCCCTGAGTAAGAGCTCCCTCAACGCTTCATACTCCTTCTCTATCTTTTCCGTCTTCACCCACCTATCGAACAGAATTCCCACCCTGTGGTGAAACTGTTCATGGGTCTCCGAACCCTGCTTTGTAGCATTCCTAAACGCGCTGCTAAGCATTTCTCAGGCGTAATGCGGGAAGTACCTATACAGTGCGGCTACCACTGCATCGTAATCCTTAGCACTCTCCCCACTAAGCATAGCGTACGCCGACCTGGCTTTGTGGGACAGACCAGAAGACAAATTCGCAACCCATCTATCGCGAGGAATGTTCTGATCTACTGCCAGGCTCTCGAAGTGTGAAGATACTCCTCGAGATGCTCCGCTCTGTCATCAAACATCGCGATTTTTGAACGGTTGGTCTCCTGTTACGCCCCGCAAAATCGCCACCCTCTCCATGCCCTGACAATGTACGAGTTCGGCCTTGTTCAATTGCCAGCCTTAGTCTTTTCCATCTCTATCTCTCTCTCTCTCTCTCTCCCTCTCCCTCTCCTCTCTTCCTCTCCTCTCCTGCCTCTCTCTTTCCTGTTTTTATGTAGTCAACCAAATCCTTCCCTTTTAAACCAAGGATTAGTCCTTCTTCCCTCCATTGCTGCAAGTTAACATTAATGTTTGTTTCCGATGCGGGCACACTGCCTTCCTCCGCTTCGCCCGACCGTTTATTGCTCCGACGTGGCATGTTGAAATATACTTAGAACCAGAAGGGAATAATTATAACGAGAACTACAGGGAAGTAATTAACTGATGGCTTCACAATAAAGACTACTAGAGGGAGTTAGTACCCTTGCCAAACTGAGAATCACCTTCGCTCTCTCTCACACCAGACAAACAGACAAGTAGTGATCCATATGACAAGACGATACAATGAGAGATGAATAATGATAATGAAGAACACAGGATATACACTTTTCCCGACAGATCAAGAAAAAAAAAACAAGACAATAACAAAAAATGCAACACCAGACGGAATAAAAGGAAACAACCGGTTCCTTATGGTAGTACTTTTCGTGCGAGGATTAAATTCTCCGAGAAAAAAAAAAGAATACTTTCTCTCCGAGAGAAAAGAACGCTTGGCTCCTGTACTAGGGCAATTCCGGTCAGCAAAATTGCAAATTGCAAAAAAAAAAAAACCCTGATCAAGCATCCAACTGATTATGATCCCCCGACTAACGTTATGTATCTGTAAGTTCAGATCCCGGACGAGAGCCCCCAGATGTTATGGGCGGGGGGTAGACGTGTGGATGCTTTAGCTGGTAGATTATATTAATATTCTATAAGCATCACTCGCGCTCCTCGTAACGCACGCCCTCCACCCATAAACATGCGGGAAAACCAAGGAACAATTTCTACAATTTAATGAAACACTTTATGGGATCAATTAACAACATCTATTCAATCAAGAAAAAAAAAAACTTATTCTTCAATCAATTTGATAATTAGCTCCGAGCCCCCACCTTGGTTCTTCCCACCAGCTCCGAAAGTATATAGTAAGTCCTACCACTTATCCCAAAAAAAAAAAATCAAAATACGAAAAGAAATGGATGCCCCCGCCCCACACACAAATCAACAAATATCATAGCAAGACATAGAGAATATTTGCCTCACCTTAGGTTTCGGAGGGGGGGGGGGGGGGTGGTCTCACACCACACACACACACACACACACACACACTCGAACTCGGCTAAGCTCACACAGTTCTCAATGTCTGTGGGGGCGCCGTCCCACTTCTTGCCGCTTACTGTCGTCGCGTTGTCCTTGCTGGCACGGACTTTACACCCTCACACCTGAGGATGAAGGCGAGGGGTTGACCTCCAAGTTTCTGCTGGCCTACCCCTGCCCACTTGTTGGTCCCTGGAGTCTCAGCCGGGGGGTGCCGGTTTCCCGTCGGGGCCGCACTTCGCCCCCCCACTCAGCCTCTCAGGTTGTCGTCGGCGCCGGACGTCCGCCAGGGATGCCCCCCCTCTTCGGCTCCCTCGCTGGAGCCTCGGCAGTACACTGGGCCTATTAACCTTTGCCCAAGTCTCTGGTCACTCCGCCCACTGGACCGTCCTGTGGGGGTCTCCTATGTACTGCCGACACACCAACACTTCGCCGTGGGGGTCACGCCTGACTGGGAGTGTGTCACGCACAGGAATCTCAGGGCACTGCCGCCGACTCCTCTCTCACACCTGACACCCAAAGTTCCTTCACCGGAGATTCACGGAAGTCACACGGACGACGGGAATCTAGGAACGCTTGGTGACAGTCTCTCCCTACTGGTTGCATGTCCCAGGACAAACACTACAAATAGGGCAGACCCAAACCTTCACGAGATTTGGGGGTTGGCCTTTCCCCCCGTCGGATCTCGTCACAGTCACAGACACCTCTGTTCCCCTGTCTCAGAGAGCTGCTGCGATTCTGCCCTATGGGTCTCGCTCTCGTGGTCTCCTCGTCAGTCCACAGAGTTCACCTTCTCCTGAGTCTCAGGCCTCTCCTTGGTGTTGTACGTTGCTTGAGAGCGGTGAACGAGAGCCCAGTTGTCTTCCCTCTCGCTAACTTATAACATGTCCTATATCACACACACTCGGGGGGGACACACCCCCTCAGCTTCATACATAGTAGCTCTATTGGCCAGCACATCTCTGTCCAATACCCTGTCTCAACCAACCAACATCCAGCCAGCCCCCCCCCCCCCCTACTCATACACAGGCACACATTTCGTATGTAGCTCTAAGTGAAGCCACCAGGCTAATCATCACCCCGTCAGATTTTAAGGAAGGCACTGGCATCCGACCACATGGAGTTAACTGGGGAGGATAAAAACGGGAGAAGTTCTACCCTAGTCTTAATTAGGGACAGTCAATGACTGTTCCAGACCCCTACTCCAAACCCCCCCCCCCCCCCCCCCCCCAACCCGGGATCCCCACTGCGTTTTGACCACGGTACCAAGACCCATGGGGTGAGAAAGGCGGAAACACGGGACAGGGGAGATAACTCTAACCCACGGACCAGGGAGGGTCAAAGAGCGTCTAGGGTTGCCTGCCCCTTTGACAGTCGGGCTGACACGATCTCTCCAACCGGCCAACCAACACAAACACGCCAGCCCATCGGAGGGTCGAGCTCCTCTGTGATCCCCAACTCAAAGGCTGGCCCCCGACCTATGTCCAGACAAGCCCCGCTTGTTCTACAAGGGGTAGGCGGCCCAGCTCCCCAACAAGCGCTTATTCATGTGCCCAACAATCATTACCAACCCTCCACTGACCACAGTCATTACCAACCCTCCACAGACCACAGTCATTACCAACCCTCTGACCACAATCATTACCAACCCTCCACTGACCACAATCATTACCAACCCTCCTCTGACCACACCCTCCACTGACCACAATCATTACCACCCTCCACTGACCACAATCATTACCAACCCTCCACTGACCACAGTCATTACCAACTCACCACTGACCACAATCATTACCTACCCTCCACTGACCACAATCATTACCAACCCTCAACCCTCCACTGACCACAATCATTACCAACCCTCCACAGACCGCAATCATTACCAACCCTCCACTGACCACAATCATTGCCAACCCTCCACAGACCACAATCATTACCAACCCTCCACTGACCACAATCATTGCCAACCCGCCACAGACCACAATCATTACCAACCCTCCTCTGACCACAATCATTACCTACCCTCCACTGACCGCAATCATTACCTACCCTCCACTGACCATAACAATTACCCACCTTTCACTTACCAGAATCATTACCAACCCTCCACTGACCACAATCATTACCAACCCTCCACAGACCACAGTCATTACCAACCCTCCTCTGACCACAATCATTACCAACCCTCCTCTGACCACAATCATTACCTACCCTCCACTGACCACAATCACTACCAACCCTCCTCTGACCACAATCACTACCAACCCTCCACAGACTACAATCATTACGAACCCATCACTGACCACAGTCATTACCAACCCTCCACTCGCCCACTGACCACAATCATTACCAACCTCCACAGACCACAATCATTACCAACCCTCCACTGACCACAATCATTACCAACCCTCTACTCGCCCACTGACCACAATCATTACCAACCCTCCACTCGCCCACTGACCACAATCATTACCAACCCTCCACAGACTACAGTCATTACCAACCCTCCACAGATCACAGTCATTACCAACCCTCCACTGACTTGAATGGGGTTGACACAACGTGAGGTCCTTGAATGGGGTTGACACAATGTGAGGTCCTTGAATGGGGTTGACACAACGTGAGGTCCTTGAATGGGGTTGACACAGTGTGAGGTCCTTGAATGGATTTGACACAACGTGAGGTCCTTGAATGGGGTTGACACAATGTGAGGTCTTGAATGGGGTTGACACAACGTGAGGTCGTTGAATGGGGTTGACACAGTGTGAGGTCCTTGAATGGAATTGACACAACGTGAGGTCCTTGAATGGGGTTGACACAAGGTGAGTTCCTTGAATGGATTTGACACAACGTGAGGTCCTTGATCGGGGTTGACACAATGTGAGGTCCTTGAATGGGGTTGACACAAAGTGAGGTCGTTGAATGGGGTTGACACAAGGTGAGACTAGTTATGTTGTTGACCGTGTCGTGGACATCCCTCACTGTCAGGGGAGAGCACTCCAAAGCGACAGGTGTGACTTCCGTTAACGATACGTTTGCCGGAAACATCACCCTTGACGGTGTCGTATAATATCTGGGAACCGTGATATCTGGGAACGCGTTCCCAGATTTACCATGATATCTGGGAACGGTTCCCAGTTTTCCTATACTTCCAATCCTGAAATCTGGGAACGCGTGCGAAAAAAAAGGAGTGACAAGAAGGCCAAAGATTTCAATGGCACCTAAATAAAAATGTTTCCTACCTTATCTCGAAAATCCATTCTTTTTTCGTCTTCTTTCTGCCCTTCTGAGCTCTGAAAGCCCACGTGCCCAGCTTTGTGGGCCTTCCAAGTTATCACAGTACATTTTAGGAACGCGTTCCTTAAAAAAATCTGTGATATCTGGGAAGCCTTCCCAGATATCACGTTCCCAGATTTCAGCGACACCGGAACGGTTGTAAACAGATGATGGGGACGACATTTACTGTTCAACCAGCCGCCTTGCTACACACAGACATACACAGCACAACATGGGCGCGCGTGCGCGTGCGCGCGACACACACACACACACACACACGCGCGCGCACACACACACACACACGCACACATACACGCACGCACGCACACATACACGCACGCACACACGCACGCACGCACACGCGCGCGCACACACACACACACACACACACACACATTCACCCTCACACACACACACACACACACGCGCGCGCACACACACACACACACACACACACACACACACACACACACACACTCACTCGTGCAGGCGGGTGTGTCCTTGGATTATTGGTAGACCTGTGTCATTTTCACTGTGATTAGGTAAGGAAAAACGTCCTCTGATTGCTAGATCTGTGTCATTTTCACTGTGATAAGGTAAGGAAACGTCCCCTGATTCCTAGATCTGTGTCATTTTCACTGTGGTGAGGTTATGAAATGTTATCAGATTCCTAGATCTGTGTCATTTCACACTGTGATAAGGTAAGGAAACGTTCTCTGATTCCTAGATCTGTGTCATTTTCACTGTGATAAGGTAAGGAAACGCCCTCTGATTGCTAGATCTGTGTCATTTTCACTGTGATCGTGGTAGATCTGTGTCATGTGTGATCTTGGCAGATCTATGTCATTTTCACTGTGATCATTTATGAAACGCCCTCTGATTGCTAGATCTGCGCGCCATTTTCACTGTGACGACGACGTGATGACGACGTGACGATTTTTTTTTCACTGTGATCAAGTTATGAAATGTCCTGTGATTGCTAGATCTGTGTCAGTTTCACTGTGATATTGATAGATCTGTGTCATGTGTGATCTTGGCAGATCTGTCATTTTCACTGTGATCAGGATACAAAACGCCCGTTCCATGGTGCATATTGGAAGCATTGCATGCTCTCTCGATCTGATGAGCTCTGTCTGTGTCTGTCTTTCATGCACGTTCCATGGCGCATATATATATATATATATATATATATATATATATATATATATATGTATATAATGGGCATTAGCTGGAGCATCGTAATTAGATGTGGCGCACAACATGGTCGCTTTTAGGCCCTTTCTTGAAGGTCTGTACCAGTAACACTGTATTCTCGTTTGCTTCTGAAAGACGTGCACTCGTTTCAAAGTTTCTGGAGGGCTGGGGGAAGGGAGGGGGGGGGGGGGGGGAAGGGAGGAGGAAGGGGGCAGGGGAAAAGGTGGAAGGGGGCGGGGATAGGAGACGGGAAGGCGAAGGGGCGGAGGAGAGTGAGAGGAGATAGGAGCAGAACTTGTCTCACTGGGCTCAACTGGAATACTCTGCCCTTGAAAGTTGTTGAGGTGGGAAGAAGGAAGGGGAGGGAAGGAGACACGGACGCAGAGGTAGCGACAAACTTGTTCCCATTTCTCCCAAGTTGAGGACACTCACCCGACAGTGTCAGAGTAGAGAAAACGAGGAGTGAAGAGGGTGGTGTAGAGTGGGTGCGGACGATGTCGCCGTAGAACACATTCTCGTTACCCCCCCCCCCCCCCCACCACCCCCACCCCCCCACGAAGCACACTCTCTCGCCCCAAAACTCGTTGAAGAGAAGAGGACTGGACGAAGGGGCCAGGGGGGAGAGGAAGAGGAGGGGAAGATGAAAAAGGTTTTGACGCAACTCAAAGTTTTGCGCAGTAAATAGATATCACTCACCGCGGAGCAGCGGGGAGGCAAAGGGTTGGGGGGGGGGGGGGGGGGGGTGGGATAGATAAGTGGGTTGGCAGGTGGTGGGGGGGGGGGGGGGGGGAGGGAAGGCTGGGAGAGTGGACAGGGGGAGGATTTGTACGGGTTAGGGGGGGAGGGAGCAGTGGATAATCCGGACCTTGTCCAGGCTTGCTGACGGCGTGTTTCTGTTACGATCTTTCTTTTTTATTTTGTTACATTTCATTTTCTTTCTTTCTTTCTTGTCCTTTTCTTTCTTCTACGTTATTTTCCCCTTTCCTCTACAGGCGTTTTAAGGGGCTCCTGGAGAAGGGGAGTAGAGCACCAGAAGACGCGGAATCTGTGACATTTACCCAAACCATAAACTATTGTAATAATTTCTCTCGCTCTCTGTCTGTCTCTCTCTGTCTCTGTCTCTCTCTCTCTCTCACACACACACACACACACACACACTCTCTCTCTCTCTCTCTCATGAATGAGCAGACACACACAGACACACACTCACTCATTCACAGGCACACACACACCGCGCACGAGCGCGCGCGCGCGCACACACACACACACACACACACACACACACACACGCGCGCGCGCACAAGCATGTTTGCATGCTTATTTAGATTCCGATAGTACACAGACACAGACAGACACACACACATATATATACATTAGCCATGATACTGATACAGTGATGATGATGATGACGACGATAATGATATTAAATGATAATAATGATGATGATAATAATAGGGACGATAATAACAGAGGTGGTGGTGGTGGTTGTATGCTCACACAATAGTCTGTCGTGGTGAATAGCGGATCGACCCATATTGTTGTCACAAGGAAAACGGAAAAAACTAATGCACGAAAAATCTAGCGGGAAAAAAAAAAATCTAATCATCCGCATCATTCACACACATGGACGTGCGTGCTCCCAACCCTACACACAGACGCCCCCCCCCCCCCCCCCCCCCACACACACGCACACACACACGCACACATACACCATTAATGTGACCATCACTACTATTACCGGTTATACCATATGCAAACACAGTAAGACACATGGCTCTCTCATGTCGCGTGTGTTTGCCGTGCGCGCGCACAAAACCACACACTTTTAAACCAAAGCAGTTCGCCCATCTCACACACACTCACACAAACACTCGCCGCACACAACACACACACACACACACACACACACACACACACACACGTGCACGATCGTTTTGAACGGACGTGCTGCTAGTTCTCCCTGAGGGCAAATTGACGCGCTGCCAACATCCAGCGAGAAGCTTTTAATTGACGATCTGGGGCCACGCCTACATAGCCGCCTTGCCTTCCCGGCACACGGCTCACTCAAGTCACAGCCACGGACCTCCGGCTGACAGAGTGTCTGCTATGATATGGTGCTGGTACCAGAGAGAGTGTTCAGTGCTAGACAACACACACACTGAGTGAGACCCAGCAGTGGGAGACTCAAGCCGTGCCCTGAACGTGATGTTTACGGGTGTACACACACGACAGCGACTCTGTGCAGTGGTTCTATCTACGGCTGTACGTGCGTACAGGTGGTTTTCATTTCTGCTGGGGAGGAAGGTGTGTGTGTGTGTGTGTGTGTGTGTGCGTGTGTGTGTGTGTGTGTGTGTGTGTGTGTGCGCGCGCGCGCGCGCGCGTGTGTGTAGTGTAATATGTGTGTGTGTAATGTAGTATATGTGTGTGTGCGCGCGCGCTAGCGCACGTGTGTGTGTGTGTGTGTGTGTGTGTGTGTGTGTGTAGGAGGACGGGGGGGGGGGGGGGGGGGCAGATGGAGGGTGTGCAGGGGGGGGGAGGGAGGGGGAGAGAGCTCGGGGAGGGGGTGGGGATCGGGGGAGAGTGGTGAGGGCCTGTTGGAAGAGAGATGAGGTTGTTTTGGGTGGAGAAAAGGCGGAGTGGAAGTAGGACCTGGGGGATATTTGAATTGATTCAGGACCCATGTTTGTAGGTTGTCCCGTAGTGTGTGTGTGTGTGTGTGTGTGTGGAAAGGGAGAGGACGGAGAACGGAGAGGGTGACAGTGGGTAGTGGGAGTGAAAGAGTGATGAGGAGTGCGGTATGAGTGTGAGAGGGGGGGGGGGGTGGTGGTGGTGGCGGAGCGGATGGGGAGAGGATTTTTTTTCTTTCCAGACTGATTCCAAAGTACCTGAAGAGTCAGTGTGTGTTTGATTCCAAAGTGCCTGAAGAGTCAGTGTGTGTGTGATTCCAAAGTGCCTGAAGAGTCGGTGTTTGATTCCAAAGTGCCTGAAGAGTCAGTGTTTGATTCCAAAGTGCCTGAAGAGAGTCGGTGTTTGATTCCAAAGTGCCTGAAGAGTCAGTGTTTGATTCCAAAGTGCCTGAAGAGTCAGTGTTTGATTCCAAAGTGCCTGAAGAGTCAGTGTTTGATTCCAAAGTGCCTGAAGAGTCAGTGTTTGATTCCAAAGTGTCAGTGTGTGTTTGCCGGCAGGGAAGCAGGGAGACTTGTGAGCTGAACACCTGGCCCCGCTCAGGTCTGACATGACTGACATGATCCCCCCCCTCAGGCCTGACATGATCCCCCCCTCCCCTCAGGCCTGACATGATCCCCCTCCCCTCAGCCCTGACATGATCCCCCTCCCCCTCAGCCCTGACATGATCCCCCTCCCCTCCCCTCAGCCCTGACATGATCCCCCTCCCCTCAGCCCTGACATGATCCCCCTCCCCTCAGCCCTGACATGATCATGATCCCCCTCCCCTCAGCCCTCAGCCCTGACATGATCCCCCCTCAGCCCTGACATGATCCCCCTCCCCTCAGCCCTGACATGATCCCCCTCCCCTCAGCCCTGACATGATCCCCTCCCCTGACATGATCCCCCTCCCCTGACATGATCCCCCCCCCCTCAGCCCTGACATGATCCCCCTCCCCTCAGCCCTGACATGATCCCCCTCCCCTCAGCCCTGACATGATCCCCCTCCCCTCAGCCCTGACATGATCCCCCCCCTCATCCCCCCCTGACATGATCCCCCCCCCTCAGCCCTGACATGATCCCCCCTCCCCCTCAGCCCTGACATGATCCCCCCCCCCCTCAGCCCTGACATGATCCCCCTCCCCTCAGCCCTGACATGATCCCCCCCTCCCCTGACATGATCCCCTCCCTGACATGATCCCCCCCCCCCTCAGCCCTGACATGATCCCCCCCCCTCAGCCCTGACATGATCCCCCCTCAGCCCTGACATGATCCCCCCTCAGGCCTGACATGATCCCCCCTCCCCTCAGCCCCATAATCCCTCCTCAGCCCTGACATGATCCCCCCCCCTCAGCCCTGACATGATCCCCCTCCCCTCAGCCCTGACATGATGATCCCCCCTCAGCCCTGACATGATCCCCCCTCCCTCCCCTCAGGCCTGACATGATCCCCCTCCCCTCAGCCCTGACATGATCCCCCCCCCCCCATGATCCCTGACCCTGAGCCCCCCATGATCCCCCCTCATCCCTGACATGATCCCCCCCTCCCCTCAGCCCTGACATGA
Organism: Conus betulinus; assembly: GCA_016801955.1. Taxonomy (NCBI): domain Eukaryota; kingdom Metazoa; phylum Mollusca; class Gastropoda; order Neogastropoda; family Conidae; genus Conus; species Conus betulinus. The sequence continues at coordinate 210,241 of JADBJO010000197.1, forward strand.
TCCCCCTCCCCTGACCAGCCCTGACATGATCCCCCTCCCCTCCCTGACATGATCCCCCATGATCCCCTCAGCCTGACATGATCCCCCCCTCCCCTCATGCCCTGACATGATCCCCTCAGCCCTGACATGATCCCCCTCCCCTCAGCCCTGACATGATCCCCCCCTCCCCTCCCTCCCCCTGACATGATCCCCCCTCAGCCCTGACATGATCCCCCTCCCCTCAGCCCTGACATGATCCCCCCCCCTCAGCCCTGACATGATCCCCCCTCCCCTCAGCCCTGACATGATCCCCCCCCCCCCCCTCCTCCCTGACATGATCCCCCTCCCCTCAGCCCTGACATGATCCCCCTCCCCTCAGCCCTGACATGATCCCCCTCCCCTCAGCCCTGACATGATCCCCCCCCCCTCAGCCCTGACATGATCCCTGACATGATCCCCCTCCCCTCAGCCCTGACATGATCCCCCCTCCCCTCAGCCCTGACATGATCCCTGACATTATCCCACTCCCCTCAGGGCCTTGACGGGCACGTCTCCAATGAAGACAGAAACGGGTGTGGCCCATCTTGTGTCACATGTGGCACTGATCTTTAGCAATCCAACTTCTTCATTACTGTTTTTTTTTAATTAATCCAGGCGTCGCTTTTTTGCCACTTTACTTCCTAGTTTTTTTTTCTCTGCGTGTGTGTGTGTGTGTGTGTGTGTTTAGTGGGGGGTGGGGGGGGGGGGGTCATAAAGAATGCTTGGTCTCTCTCTCTGTCTGTCTGTCTGTCTGTCTGTCTCTGTCTTGCTCTAGTTTTCTCTTTCTTATGCATGCCGTTCACACACACACACACACACACACACACACACACACACACACACACACACACACACACACACACAGAGCTCACACACACACGCACGCGCACACACACACACACACACACACACACACACACACACAGAGATATGTCTGGCAGTAGACCGTTGTGCTGTAGGTCATTGCGCAGTAGTGGGGACGATACCAACAAAGTCAGGCCTACACAGTCATACCAAGGTGTTGTTGCAACTTGCACACAATGCACACTATATACACCGGCTGACGCACGCGCGCTCTCTCTATATACAAAAAACACAGAAAGCTTGGTAGCTAGCTGGCTATAGATGTGCACTCACTCACACACACACACACACACACACACACACACACACACACAGAGGACCTTCCACATAGATCACCCTCCTCCGATGTACTACAACTGCTTTTTTTGTCATGTGTTACAGTCAGCGAGGCAGGGAGAGAGCGGGTGATGTCATGTGTTACAGTCAGCGAGGCAGCAGGGAGAGAGCGGGTGATGTCATGTGTTACAGTCAGCGAGGCAGGGAGAGAGCGGGGTGATGTCATGTGTTGCAGTCAGCGAGCAGGGGAGAGAGCGGGTGATGTCATGTGTTACAGTCAGTGAGGCAGGGAGAGAGAGCGGGTGATGTCATGTGTTACATTCAGCGAGGCAGGGAGAGAGCGGGTGATGTCATGTGTTACAGTCACAGGCAGGCAGTTACAGAGGCAGGGAGAGAGCGGGTGATGTCATGTGTTACAGTCAGCGAGGCAGGGAGAGAGCGGAGTGATGTCATGTGTTACAGTCAGCGAGGCAGGGAGAGAGCGGAAGTGAGTGATGTCATGTGTTACAGTCAGCGAGGCAGGGAGAGAGCGAGTGATGTCATGTTTTACGTGCAGGTGCGCGTGCACACACACACTCGCACACGCACGCACACACTGTCCACCATATGTGCCTATACAGTCAGACACAGGCCAAAGCATGCATGTATGACACAGAGAGAGAGAGAGAGAGAGAGAGAGAGAGAGAGAGAGATTGGTTGATAATCTTTATCCACAATGGTAACAGATAAATAAAAAGATTTTTTAATTTTTATAACACTATCACTATTCTACAAATATAAAACCTATTATATATATATATGAAAAAAAAAAAAAAAAAAAAAAAAAAAAAAAAAAAACCAATGATGGTTTACATTATCATGAAGGAAAACATGCATAAACACTAAAACTCATGTTACACACACACACACACACACACACACACACACACACACACACACACACTGCGGAAAGTATACATGAAGAAAATTGGTCATCATGATTTCATTCGCACTGCCTGTGGGAAGAAACAATGATGGCAATCATGTTTAATTAAAAACACAAGCATACATTCATATTCAACATTCTTGTTCACTAGGCAAGACTCGTTTTCTAGCCAGTGAAAAAACAGATGATGTTATTGTCTGTGGCAGAGAGAGAGAGAGAGAGAGAGAGAGAGAGAGAGAGAGAGAGAGCACTGCGCGTGTCCATGTGTTACCAACAACCTGCCTGGTGAATGTTTTTTCCAACTTGGACACGAGCTGTCGCACAGCACAGCCCATGACCCATTATCGCCCCTTCTCTCGTCGTCGTTTTTACGTCACGCGGTCACCAGACATGCGTACTAAATGTAGGTCATGGAAGGTCAAGCCTGATGCTCTCTCACTGCGGTAGCTTTCCGCTGCGTGGCGTTTCCGCGAAAACATGACATTGAAGGGGTCTGAAATTCGAAAAGAAAGCAGATGATCTCATTGCTACACCACCCCTCCCCCTTTCCCATTCCCCTTTCCTCTCAAAATAAAAAAGAAAGAAAAAGGTCCAGATGTGAGACAACGCTGTACGCCTAACTATACGTTTTTTTTTGTTGTTTTTGTTTCAAAGCCAACTTTGATATTGACTGTAACACTCACACCCCCCCCACCCCACCCCCACCCACCCCCCCACCCCACCCCCACCCGTCTTTTATAAGACCGGTTTTTCACAATCTTGAATGGCCCAGCTAATCTACATTTGAGCGAACAGAACTTTACATTGGCACGCTTGTGTGTGTGTGTGTGTGTGTGTGTGTGGTGTGTGTGCAGAAACTTTTATAAATAGCCGAGTGGTGTGTGTGTGTGTTTGTGTGTGCGCGCGCGCGCGCGCGCACGCGCGCGCGCGAGCAGAGACATATATAAATAGACTAGTTTGTGTGTGTGTGTGTGTGTGTGTGTGTGTGTGTGTGTGTGTGCATGCAGAGACTTTATAAATAGCCGATTGGTGTGTGTGTGTGTGGTGTGTGTGTGTGTGCGCGCGCATCCACGCAGAGACACATATAAACAATCCAGTAGTGTGTGTGTATATATATATATATATGTGTGTGTGTGTGTGTGTGTGTGTGTGTGTGTGTGTGTGTGTGTGTGTGTGTGAGAGAGAGAGAGAGAGAGAGAGAGAGAGAGACAAGATCCAAGAACAAAACACAAAATTCTTTATTTACGAGGATAATAGATAAACACTGACGTACTTTTTTTACATCCAGTCCTCGCCCTGAGTAGGGACTACAACAAGCAGTGAAATGAAGGAAACATGAAATAATGTAAGACAGCAAACAAGCAAACAAGGCGGTCATGCAATCATAATGGAACATCGAGTGAAAAAAGATAGAAGAGAAATGGCATTAAAAAAAAAGAAACAGTAATAAACAAACAAATTAAATAAAATAAATAAAAATGAAAATAATAATAATGAAGGGGAAGGAGAGAGTGGGGGTGGGAGGTGGGCTGAGCTTGGGAAATATCTGGAAATTTACCCAACGTATAAAAATTAGCATGTATAACAACAAACAGTAAAATGAATATGACAAAGTACGTACCTAATTTTGAACACACACATACAAGCGTTTCCACGCACGCACAGACAGAAGAAGGGGGGGGGGGGGGAGAGAGAGAGCAGAGAGAGAGAGAGAGAGAGAGAGCAAAGTCACAAAACATGTAATCATTTTTCGTTAAGACATGGAAAATACGTAGAAGGTTTCAAACTGCCCAAAAACAGATGTGAGACAACGAGAACACTCTAAAATATATGGGGGGGGTGGCCAACTGGGGTGTGTGTGATGTGTGGGGGGGGGGGGGGGGGGGGGGGGCCAAAAAAAAAAAAAAAAAAAGGATGAGAGAGGAGAGTGAGTGTGTGAGAGAGAGAGATAAGACCGGTTTTTCACAAACTTGAAATGGCCCAGGTAAGTAATTTGAGCGAACAGAAATGTACATTAACGCTTTGAAATGTGTGTGTGTACTGTGTGTGTGTGTGTGCAGTACTTTATAAAAGCCGAGTGGGTGTGTGTGTGTGTGTGTGTGTGTGTGTGGCGCACGCGCGCGCACGTTCGCGAGAGAGAGATATAATAGAGAGTTGTGTGTATGTGTGTGTGTGTGTGTGTGTGTGTGTTGTGTGTGTGTGTGTGCAGAGACTTTATAAAGAGCCGATTGTTGTGTGTGTGTGTGTGAGTGTGTGTGCGTGCGCGCGCGCAGAGACTAATAAAAATCCCAGTAGTGTGTGTGTGTAATATATATGTGTGTGTGTGTGTGTGTGTGTGTGGTGTGTGTGTGTGTGTGTGTGAAATGAGAGAGAGAGAGAGAGAGTCAGAGAGAGAGAGAGAAGAGAAAGAACATTAAAAAAAGAAACAAAATTCTTTATTTACGAGGATAATAGATAAGAACTGACGTACTTTTGAAGGGGAAGGAGTCCTCGCCCTGAGTAGGGACTACAACAAGCAGTGAAAGAAATAATGTAAGACAGCAAACAGCAAACAAGGCGGTCATGCAATCATAATGGAACATCGAGTGTAAAATAGAAGAGAAAAATGAACATTAAAAAAAAATAACACAATAATAAACAAATTAAATTAATTAATGAAAAACAAGGGAAAAGCATAATAATGAAGGGGAAGGAGAGAGAGTGGGGGTGGGAGGTGGGCTGAGCTTGGGAAATATCTGAGAGGGGTAGGAGAGAGTAGAAAAATTAGCATGTATAACAACAAACAGTAAAATGAATATGACAAAGTACGTACCTAATTTTGAACAACACATACAACGACACACGCACGCACAGAGAAAGAGTGGGGGGGGGGGGGGAGGGAGAGAGAAGAGAAGAGAGAGAGAGGAGAGAGAGAGAGCAAGTCAAGTTAGGGGGACAGAGAGGAGAGTAGGATGGATTACGTAGAAGTCCACAAAAAAAAAAACAGGAAATAAGAGAAGGAGAGAGCAACGTGAGATGGAATTTGGGGAGGGGGGGGGGGGGGGGGGGCCAAAAAAAAAAAAGGGAGAGAGAGAGAGAGAGAGAGAGAGGATCAGGAGGGAACAACAGAAACTGAAGGTAGTAATTAAGCATAAAATGTAATAATTTGAAATGGAAATGTACTAAAACGTACAACAATTAGTATGTATAAAAAACAGACGGTAAAATGAATTTGACAAAGTATGTACATAATTTGGAGGACACACACACGCACATTCGCGCAGAGAGAGGAGAGAGAGAGAGAGAGAGAGAGAGAGAGAGAGAGAGAGAGAGAGACAGACAGACAGAGCAGACAGACAGACAGACAGAGACAGAGAGAGGAGACAGACAGACAGACAGGCAGAGAGAGAGAGAGAGGGAGAGAGTTAAAAAAAAAAGGGCACAGTATATAATCATTTGTTTCATAAAGCATGAAAATGCGTAGAAGGTATTTAGTAAAATGACATGGAGTTTGGAGGGAGAAAGAAAGAAAGAAATCATGTAAAGACAAATACATTAATAACATGTGCAATATAACACACGAAAGAGCTGACTAAAAATAATGAAACAATACATATCATATTATGAGCAAAATCATGATAAGAAGATGAGAACAAGGAGAGGATGTACTTGAAGGCACTTGTGTGCAAGAGAGAGAGAGAGAGAGAGAGAGAGAGAGAGAGAGAGAGAGAGAGAGAGAGAGAGAGAGAGAGAGAGAGATGCATAAGCGAAAGAGATGCATAAGCGGGAAGGAGTGCAGGGAACGATAGAGAGAGGGAGAAGAGGCGAGAGTGGGTGTGGGAAAGAGCATGTTTAGAACAATCTAACAATCAAAAAAACAAGGAGATGTAAGACAATCGATTTTGACGCACCAGGGAAAAAGAAAATAAAGCATAAATGGAGGGGGGCGGATGCACAATGATAGCCCAGTCACCACGGGTAGGGGTGGGGGATGTCATGTAGATAATATATCAAGTCATTTACAGGAGGAGAATCATGAGAGAGAGAGAGAGAGAGAGAGAGAGAGAGAGAGAGAGAGAGAGAGAGAGAGAGAGAGAGTCGCATGAGAATAAAAGCATAACGACATAATGACAAGAGGGCAACAGATAGTAGGAAACACACACACACACACACACACACACACACACACACACACACACACACACACACACACACACACACACACACATAAGACATACTTACTAAACAGAAGATGTGCATTTCAAATACAAAACACTTTCTAATTAGACAGGCTCATACATAAGGTAAAGAGAGGGTGGTGGTTGGTGGTGGATTTATGGCGGAGTATGCAAATACTGGCAGATGAGATGGTTGAAATAATGGTGTTTTCAGGGAGCGATTGACAGGAAGGGAGCGAGTTCCATTGACAGGAGAGAGAGAGAGAGAGAGAGAGAGAGAGAGCAGTACCTGCAGAGAACATCAAGTGCGTTTCTAGTTTGATAACACGACTTTGACGGTGTCTGTAGTCTTGTAATGATACCATTAAAAAAAAACAACAACAAGTAATTAGTTTAGTGGCATTTGAATCGTGTCGTTTTCACCCCACCCCACCCCCACCCCCACCCTCCTCCGATCATAGGTAGCCCTTACACTTCATCCCACGACAACTCCTCCCCTTCCTCCCTCACTCCGTACCTTACCCTCCTCACTCCTTATCTCCCCTTCCTCACTCCTTACCTCCCCTCCTCACTCCCTACCTCCCCTTCCTCACTCCTCCCCCCCCCCCCCTTCCTCGCTCCTTACCTCCCCTTCCTAACTCCTTTCTTCAGCGGTCTCCCCTCATCTACTCTGCCAAGGATTATACAAACTATCACGGGAACAGTGTGCGTGTGCGTGCGTGCGCGCGCGCGTGCGCGCGCGCGCGCGCGTGTGTGTGTGTGTGGAGGGAGGGGTGAGGGCGGGAAGAGGTGTGTGGGTGGTTAACCTACCGTGACAGGGAGGGAGAAGTGTGGTCGGCGGGAAGTTGAGGATGGAAAGGGTGTGTGTGCTGGGGGGGGGGGGGGGGGGGGGACGGTAGCAAAACATGACAAAGGAAGAAAGAGGGTGGAGGGGGACGGGGGAGGTGTGGTGAGAACAACAGACAGACACAGGCATGGTGACAACAACAGCACAGCCATTGTCAAAGAGGGAGCGGGGAGGAAGGGAGTACGTGTTGGGGGGGGGGGGGGGGGGCGTTAGGAATGGTTGAGGGAGAGTGGTGGGCCAGGTGCAAATCTGTTATAGCGTGTAAACAGGCAGGCAGTGACCTCTGTTGTAGCAGTGTAAACATGCAGTGACCTCTGTTGTAGCGTGTAAACAGGCAGTGACCTCTGTTGTAGCCTGTAAACATGCAGTGACCTGTGTTGTAGCGTGTAAACAGACAGTGACCTCTGTTGTAGCGTGTAAAACAGGTAGTGACCTCTGTTGTAGCGTGTAAACATGCAGTGACCTCTGTTGTAGCGTTAAAACATGCAGTGACCTCTGTGTAGACCTCTGTTGTAGCATGTAAACAGGCAGTGACCTCTGTTGTAGCGTGTAAAGGCAGTGACCTCTGTTGTAGCATGTAAACATGCAGTGACCAGTGACCTCTGTTGTAGCGTGTAAACAGGCAGTGACCTCTGCAGTAAACATGCAGTGACCTCTGTTGTAGCGTGTAAACAGGCAGTGACCTCTGTTGTAGAGTGTAGACAGGCGATGACCTCTGTTGTAGTTTGTAAACATGCAGTGACCTCTGTTGTAGCGTGTAAACATGCGGTGACAGTGACTTCTGTGTTGTAGCCTGTAAACAGGCAGGGACCTCTGTTGTAGCCTGTAAACAGGCAGGGACTCTGTTGTCTCTATCTACAACTGTTGCCACAACACTGCCAACGGAAGGACTAGAGTGAAGGAGGGGGGGGGGGGGTTGGGCGAAATGGGTATTTCACAGATCTTCTCAACTTGGCAAGAGAGAGAGAGAGAGAGAGAGAGAGAGAGAGAGAGAGAGAGAGAGAGAGAGAGGATGTTGGGGGAAAATAGGTATTTCGCAGATCTGCACAACTTGGTGAGACAGAGCACAACTTGGTGAGACAGAAAGAGAGAGAGGGGGAGGAGGTAAGCTCCCCAAATCCCTTATTGTTCCAGTGTAATGGGCAGGTGACATTATGTGTGCATTGAAAAGAAACTTAGTAAAGTGTAGTAATGAAGAGAGAGAGAGAGAGAGAGGAGAGAGAGAGAGAGAGAGAGAGAGAGAGAGAGAGGAGAGAGAGAGGGAGAGAGAGAGAGAGAGAGAGAGAGAGAAGTAATTCTGTAGGTTCATGACTGGGATGAAACACGCTAGGCTTGTCGATGACTCTGTGACAGACTACAGGGTCATGGAAATGATGATGCTAAGCCCTGGTAGAAAATACGATATGCTGCAGCGCTGTGAGGAGTAGGGGCGACAGGTATGATCCTCTAGGGGAAGGACTCGGAGTGTCATCTCTATGAAAATAATACAGTAGCGTTTCTTTTTAATCAAAAATTCCCCTCCACCCTCTCTCTTGCTTGTAGTGGAAGGAACAACTTTACGGTACTAGTCATCGATAGAAATTAATCTTTTTTTTCGGGTCTCTTAAGAATACCTACTAAAGAATGGTTCAGGTGTAATCTGCCTTTAGGTTATGACCCTAAGAATGCTTGTGATTTGAGTGACCGACAGAATTGGTAATAGGGCCACACGTGAAATGATTTATGGACAAGAAATAGACTGACACATTTCACACTCAAACCATTACTTTTTCATACGGAATTAAATATGCACAACTTTGTAGGATTTTTTTCCAAAGAGATTCTGCTGGCCTCGCCAATGGCCTGTTCTCGCTTTACCTCATCATCAAAGTACAGGCTGGAGCTTGCTTTAATCCATAGGCTTCTAAGTGTTTCATGGGCTGGAGCTGCTTTAGTTCATAGGCTTTTAAGTGTTTCATGGGCTGGGGCTTGCTTTAGTCCTTAGGCTTCTACGTGTTTCATGGGTGGAGGACCCAGGACCTCAGAAGACTTGACCCTGGGACCTCAGTAGCAGATAAACATTCCCCTCGTCAGCATACACTGTGGTGTTCAGTTTCACCCACTGAAAATGACTATTTTCAGTCTTAGGGCCTATCACGGTTCTGTGAATCTTTTTGTGCTTGATCTCACTTTTAATTAAGAGTTAAGCTGATCCTGTTTCTGATGTCTGTCTGTCTGACAGGTTGTCAGTTGTCAGAGAGAAACACGACAGCCTATGGAATGTAGTATGGAAGGGAGGTTTGGAAAGGGAGGTTTTCTCTGGAAGGAGACCGACACTTGTCAACATGTAGCATGCACATAACACACTTTGTATAGAGACAGATACTTGTCAGCATGTGTAGCATGACATTACACACTTTGTATAGAGACAGACACTTGTCAGCATGTACAGCATGCCATAACATACTTTGTAGTAAAGATGGCAGTCTCTCAGATCTGGAGGCTTTCAGCTTTTAATGCCATGTGCGAAGGTACGTTGTTCACCACATGCATCACGTGCAGACAAGAACGGCATGAAACATCCAAGCAGTTCACAAGATTCCTGTAACAGACTTACAGCCTAAGGCAGAGAAGACATCCAAGCAGTTCACAAGATTCCTGTAACAGACCATCCGCCGTGGCGAAGTGGTTAGCGTCGCGGACTCCTGGCTTGGAGGTCGTGGGTTCGAATCCCATCAGAGTCATGTGGGTTTTTCTGCCCCGACCGGTTCCAACCCAGAGTTGAGTTTGCTGCGGACTCAGTTGGGAAGACTGGGACCACACAGTCGAGTCTCATCCACTTAATGATGCGTTTCTGAGAATGTTGCTCAAATTTCCTGACCAACACTGCAGGTGCCTGTATCTCTCGGGCCTGGTTGACGCCGGGAGATATTATAAAAGGAAGCGTAGAGTACAGCCCTGTCGTGTAGTCTCAGACCGAAATGGAAATCCCTAGCATCATCTTAATCATCCTCATTCTCATCGATCAGCATTAAACTGATGGCCTAAGGCAGAGGAGAGAGCATCGTGGCAGCTGCTATGTGACTCTAAACTGAGCGGGGGGGGAGAAGAGAGTGGTATCAGCTTGTTGGGATCTTCATGACAATGACGTCCACGTGCTCTACAACGTTGTTCTCAAACTGGCATCTCATCCTTGTGTTGGCCTGCAACAAAGTCAGGCACAGACACATAGGGAAGGAATGAGAGGGGGGGGGGGTAAGAGGGTAAGAGTGTGAAGATGTGTAAACTGAAATGATGTAAACTGATCATGTTATGAGAGAGAGAGAGAGAGAGAGAGAGAGAGAGAGAGAGAGAGAGAGAGAGAGAGAGAAGATAGATAGTGATAGCTGTCAATATCAAGTCACAAGTGCAAGTCCTGACATTACACTGATAGGGGACAGGTGACTGATAGGGGACAGGTATCAACACACACAGTGTATGTCCGTGAGCTGGGTGTGAACCAGAGCTGAGAGGAGGCAGGTGACTGACTTGGTATCGACTGGCACAGTGTGTCCCACTGAACTGGCTGTGAAGGCAGACCCACTCCAGTTTCTCAGCCTGGTGTTCCTGCCAAAGTCGTTGTGTAACCAGGCATGTAATCTGCTGCAGTCCAGTGGCTGACTCTAATTAATTCAGGCTAATTACTCTAATTCCGAGAATGTCACACCCAAAGTTCGAGTCTGTCCAACATTGGGTACCAAAGATCACGTGTATTTGATTGCAGGCTGAGGCGAGCAGCCATTTTGACGCCAGCTTGTTAAACAACAACAACAACAACAACAAACCTCTGTTGTATAGTGATTTCATACACAGAGATGGTATAACGAAGTGCTCATTTGACAAGAGACAGCTGCGTCTGTCATTCAGCCTGTCAGTGATTTTGTAAGTGTGTGTATACATGTGTGTCTCGGTCTCTGTCTCTCATTATCTTGTCAGTCTGTGACTGTCTCTTCCTGGCTGTCTCTGGCTCTGTGTGTGTGTGTGTGTGTGTGTGTGTGTGTGTGTGTGTGTGTGTGTGTGTGTGTGAGAGAGAGAGAGAGAGAGAGAGAGAGAGAAAGGAAAGTGGGACTGTTGGCAGTCTGTTGTTCCACTGTTGGCATATGTTGGGAGAAACGAACTTCTATTTTTATATTACTAGCAAATTTTATTATTCCACGAAAAGGTATGACTTCATAGCACAGTTATCGATCCGGAGGTAGCATCTTCACAGAGTTCATGGTCAGCGGAAATGACGTCATTCTCTTGCTGAACGTGTCGTGACTCCGCCTTTATTTCCGCATGCGTACCAAGGATCTGTATCAGAATTTAACGGGTTCGTCTTTGGGGTACCAAGTTTTGTTAAAATCGGTATTGCAGTCGGCCGTGTTTTGTGAAATGTTGCTTACACAAACAAACTGACGGAAGCGAGGGTGAACATGAATCTCCTCCGCGGTGAGAAAGTCCTGGGTATGTCAGAGACACATGGGTGAAAGTGTTCCGCCTAAGGGCGAGATGTGGACTCCTCCTTACCTTTTAAGAAAAAAAAGGAAAGTATTTGGATGGTTTTGAAAAGACTCCCAATATGCTGAATGAAATGTGTGTGTGTGTGCGCGCGCGCGCGCGCGTGTGTGTGTGTGTGTGCATGTGCTTTTTTGTCATGTTATGTGTAGCTGTGTGTTGGACATCTTAGGGTTGGAAACAGAGGATGCAGGTAAAGGAACGTTTATATAGATGTTCATGGTGTTTTATACCTTTATGTAAGCACTGTTGAAACAGTTTGTTACAATATGATTATACTCTGAGTGAAGAAAAAAAAACCCAAACTTTCAAGGTTTGTACCTGACCAGAGAGCTTTTGAGTACTTTGCTGGCATCTGAAGGCGTTGCTTTCCCCCCCCCCCCCCCCCCCCCCCCCCCACCTCCTCTACCCCCGATTCCCAGGAGCTCGTGCTGCAATGCCCCGATGGTGGAGCTTGTGCAATGCCCGGATTCTGGCACCATTCCTTATTTTCTATCCAGGAAACTCTTAACCACGCAGATGGCTAATTAAGTATAACATCTAGGCTGGTATTTGATTGACAAATAAATTAGGCGCGTGCCTCACTGTCAAGCTCTTGCTGGGCTCCGTTGACATAGACACCAGAATGGCAGAGTGCCGCATCACTGGGGCTTTAATCATGCCCTATCATATTGTATTACACAATGCTTCATCGTGGGACAGTCGTGACAAATCACGTTCTCTGGTCGGAATTTTATATCACGCTGCAACACAATATTTCATGTAAGGATGGGTGGATGGATGGGTGGATTGATGGCTGGCTGGCTGGCTGGCTGGATGCGTGCTTGCATGCGTGGGTACGTGAGTTTGTGCGTGCGTGCGCACGTGTGTGCCTTTGTATGCATGTATGTGTGTGTATATACGTATGTCTGTAGGTACTGAGTCACTTTCTTTGTGCGGTGTGATGGCTGTGTCACGTTCTGTCACCGGAGTCTGGTACCGTGCTGCCCACACTATTTTTGTCTGTTGATATCGTGTCTCTTTCTGGGCGTGGAATGTGTCTGTTGATATCGTGTCCCTTTCTGGGCGTGGAATGTGTCTGTTGATATCGTGTCTCTTTCTGGGCGTGGAATGTGTCTGTTGATATCGTGTCTCTTTCTGGGCGTGGAATGTGTCTGTTGATATCGTGTCTCTTTCTGGGCGTGGAATGTGTCTGTTGATATCGTGTCTCTTTCTGGGCGTGGAATGTGTCTGTTGATATCGTGTCTCTTTCTGGGCGTGGAATGTGTCTGTTGATATCGTGTCTCTTTCTGGGCGTGGAATGTGTCTTTTGATATCGTGTCTCTTTCTGGGCGTGGAATGTGTCTTTTGATATCGTGTCTCTTTCTGGGCGTGGAATGTGTCTGTTGATATCGTGTCTCTTTCTGGGCGTGGAATGTCTGTTGATATCGTGTCTCTTTCTGGGCGTGGAATGTGTCTGTTGATATCGTGTCTCTTTCTGGGCGTGGAATGTGTCTGTTGATATCGTGTCTCTTTCTGGGCGTGGAATGTCTGTTGATATCGTGTCTCTTTCTGGGCGTGGAATGTGTCTGTTGATATCGTGTCTCTTTCTGGGCGTGGAATGTGTCTGTTGATATCGTGTCTCTTTCTGGGCGTGGAATGTGTCTGTTGATATCGTGTCTCTTTCTGGGCGTGGAATGTGTGTCTTTTGATATCGTGTCTCTTTCTGGGCGTGGAATGTGTCTGTTGATATCGTGTCTCTTTCTGGGGCGTGGAATGTGTCTGTTGATATCGTGTCTCTTTCTGGGCGTGGAATGTGTCTTTTGATATCGTGTCTCTTTCTGGGCGTGGAATGTGTCTCTTTTGATATCGTGTCTCTTTCTGGGCGTGGAATGTGTCTGTTGATATCGTGTCTCTTTCTGGGCGTGGAATGTGTGTTGATATCGTGTCTCTTTCTGGGCGTGGAATGTGTCTGTTGATATCGTGTCTCTTTCTGGGCGTGGAATGTGTCTGTTGATATCGTGTCTCTTTCTGGGCGTGGAATGTCTGTTGATATCGTGTCTCTTTCTGGGCGTGGAATGTGTCTGTTGATATCGTGTCTCTTTCTGGGCGTGGAATGTGTCTGTTGATATCGTGTCTCTTTCTGGGCGTGGAATGTGTCTGTTGATATCGTGTCTCTTTCTTGGCGTGGAATGTGTCTTTTGATATCGTGTCTCTTTCTGGGCGTGGAATGTGTCTCTTTTGATATCGTGTCTCTTTCTGGGCGTGGAATGTGTCTGTTGATATCGTGTCTCTTTCTGGGCGTGGAATGTGTCTGTTGATATCGTGTCTCTTTCTGGGCGTGGAATGTGTCTTTTGATATCGTGTCTCTTTCTGGGCGTGGAATGTGTCTTTTGATATCGTGTCTCTTTCTGGGCGTGGAATGTGTCTGTTGATATGTCTCTTTCTGGCGTGGAATGTGTCTGTTGATATCGTGTCTCTTTCTGGGCGTGGAATGTGTCTGTTGATATCGTGTCTCTTTTTCTTGGCGTGGAATGTGTCTTTTGATATCGTGTCTCTTTCTGTGGCGTGGCGTGTGTCTTTTGATATCGTGTCTCTTTCTGGGCGTGGAATGTGTCTGTTGATATCGTGTCTCTTTCTGGGCGGTGGAATGTGTCTGTTTTGATATCGTGTCTCTTTCTGGGCGTGGAATGTGTCTGTTGATATCGTGTCCATTTCTTGGCGTGGAATGTGTCTTTTGATATCGTGTCACTTTCTGGGCGTGGAATCTGTCTTTTGATGTGGTGTCACTTTTTTGGCGTGGAATGTGTCTTTTGATATGGTGTCACTTTCTTGGCGTGGAATGTGTCTTTTGATATGGTGTCACTTTCTTGGCGTGGAATGTGTCTTTTGATATGGTGTCACTTTCTTGGCGTGGAATGTCTTTTGATATGTGTGTCACTTTCTTGGCGTGGAATGTCTTTTGATATGGTGTCACTTCTTGGCGTGGAATGTCTTTTGATATCGTGTCCCTTTCTTGGCGTGGAATGTGTCTTTGGATATCGTGTCCCTTTCTGGGTGTGGAATGTGTCTTTTGATATCGAGTCCCTTTCTGGGCGTGGAATGTGTCTTTTGATATGGTGTCACTTTCTGGTGTGGAATGTTGTGTGTTTTGATATGGTGTCACTTTCTTGATGTGGACTGTTGTGTGTTCACTTTCTGGGCGTGGAATGTTGTGTGTTTTGATATCGTGTCACTTTCTTGATGTGGACTGTTGTGTGTTTTGTTCACTTTCTGGCGTGGAATGTTGTGTGTGTTTTGATATCGTGTCACTGTGACCGTGTGGAATGTTGTGTGTTTTGATATGGTTTCACTTTCTGGGCGTGGAATGTTGTGTGTTTTGATATGGTGTCACTTTCTGGGCGTAATATGTTGTGTGTTTTGATATGGTGTCACTTTCTGGGCGTAATATGTTGTGTGTTTTGATATGGTGTCACTTTCTGGGCGTAATATGTTGTGTGTTTTGATATGGTGTCACTTTCTTGACGTGGAATGTGTGTTTTGATATGGTGTCACTTTCTGGGCGTAATATGTTGTGTGTTTTGATATGGTGTCACTTTCTTGACGTGGAATGTGTGTTTTGATATGGTGTCACTTTCTGGGCGTTGAATGTTGTGTGTTTGATATGGTGTCACTTTCGGTGCGTGGAATGTTGTGTGTTTTGATATGGTGTCACTTTCTGGCGTGGAATGTTGTGTGTTTTGATATGGTGTCACTTTCTGGGCGTGGAATGTGTTTTGATATGGTGTCACTTTTCTGGGCGTGGAATGTGTTTTGATATGGTGTCACTTTTCTGGGCGTGGAATGTCCGTGTGTGTTTTGATATGGTGTCACTTTCTGGGCGTGGAATGTTGTGTGTTTTGATATGGTGTCACTTTCTGGGCGTGGAATGTTGTGTCTTTTGATATGGTGTCATTTTTCTCTGCGTGGAATGTTGTGTGTTTTGATATGGTGTCATTTTCTGGCCGTGGAATGTTGTGTCTTATCGTGTCACTTTCTGGGCGTGGAATGTTGTGTGTTTTGATACGGTGTCATTTTCTGGACGTGAATGTTGTGTGTTTTACATCCTTTCCTGGCTGGAGTCTCAGAGAAGGCCTCCTTTGCTGCTTCACATTATTTATTCATTTCGTGTGAGCGTGCGTGCCCGCTCGCGTGCGTGTGTGGTGCGTTTAAAATCTGACTGCCGTCCCAGAGAAAAACACGTATCGAAGAGCAGCACGCACTTCCTTCCCATATTACCATTGCACTGCAGAGACGTGGGACAGGGACAAGGAAGGAGGGAGAGAGAGAGAGAGAGAGAGAGAGAGAGAGAGAGAGGGAGACGCAGGGCATTATGTGCAGTTTCATCCGTTGTATTTTTCGTTTTATTCGTTTCATCTTCCTCCTGTTCCCCTTCTCTTCCTCCTCCACCACTTCTGCTTCTTCCACCTGTTCACAAGCCCGGAACAGACTCGACCAGCTGCCTTTGCGAATAAATGGGAAATTGTCAATGCCTGTCTGATGTAGAAGCTGGAAACCAGTGGTCTTTTGGCGAAACAACACTGCGGTTTCCGCCTGTACCATTCTCCCGTTGACCACTTACTCCGTTTTGAAGCCACTATCCCGCATGTCTTCATTAACAAACAACTTATGGTTGCTACCTTTTTTTCTTTAATCTGAAGAAAGCTTACGGCAGCACGTGGAAATCTGAATTCTCATGGATACCCATAATCTAGATTTTCGAAGTCATCTCCCTCTTTTTATTTCAAACTTTCAGCACAGACAGGGGAATCACCCCTCTCCAACTGTCGGCTGAAACTTTCTTCATGGTGTGAAGTTCTTCTCTGAACCACAACTCTGCTGACGGCTATGGTCTGACCCCGAAGTTCCTCAAGAAATGTGAAAAACGCCAGAAGTTCTACCCCACCCTTGGGAATTCGTATTCTTCCCCATTTCAACAGAACAGACACAGACCTTGGAATCGTGTGTGTGATTCGTCCACATTTCCTGACGACCATCATAGATGTTTTTCACACCGGAGATCCTTTTTAGTCTGGTCTCATATCGCGAAGACAACCAGCTCTCTGGCGTGCAATTGTTTTCCTCCGAACTTCGGTCTGAATTTCCATCCTGTCACTGATGACTCCAAATTTGAAGGCTCCAAATGCTGCGTATTCCGCCACAGCGCCCTCTCTGAGATGTTCTAAACACACTACAGCGTCCTCTCTGAGATGTTCTAAACACACTACAGCGCCCTCTCTGAGATGTTCTAATCACACTACAGCGCCTCTCTGAGATGTTCTAAACACACTACAGCGCCCTCTCTGAGATGTTCTAATCACACTATAGCGCCCTCTCTGAGATGTTCTAATCACACTCCCACCGACAGCTCCACCGACACTACTGAGCTCACAACACGGGCCCTGGCACTTCCGATGGTCTCCACAGAGTCAACACATACAGACTTCCTCATTCTCCACAGAGTCAACACATACAGTCTTCCTCATTCTCCTCAGAGTCAACACATACACTCTTCCTCATTCTCCTCAGAGTCAACACATACAGTCTTCCTCATTCTCCACAGAGTCAACACATACAGTCTTCCTCATTCTCCACAGAGTCAACACATACACTCTTCCTCATTCTCCACAGAGTCAACACATACACACTTCCTCATTCTCCACAGAGTCAACACATACAGTCTTCCTCATTCTCCACAGAGTCAACACATACAGTCTTCCTCATTCTCCACAGAGTCAAACACATACACTCTTCCTCATTCTCCACAGAGTCAACACACATACAGTCTTCCTCATTCTTCACAGAGTGAACACATACAGACACTCCCATTCTCCACAGAGTGAACACAAACAGACGCCCCCATTCTCCACAGAGTGAACACATACAGACGCCCCCCATTCTCCACAGAGTCAACATATACAGACGCCCCCATTTTCCACAGAGTGAACACATACAGACGCCCCCATTCTCCACAGAGTCAACACATACAGACGCCCCCATTCTCCACAGAGTCAACACATACAGTCTTCTTCATTCTCCACACAGAGTCAACACATACAGACGTCCTCATTCTCCACAGAGTCAACACATAAGGACGTCCTCATTCTCCACAGAGTCAACACATACAGTCTTCCTCATTCTCCACAGAGTCGACACATACAGACTTTCTCATTCTCCACAGTCAACACATACAGACTTCTCCTCATTCTCCACAGAGTCAACACATACACTCTTCCTCATTCTCCACAGAGTCAACACATACACTCTTCCTCATTCTCCACAGAGTCAACACATACACTCTTCCTCATTCTCCACAGAGTCAACACATACAGTCTTCCTCATTCTCCACAGAGTCAACACATACACTCTTCCTCATTCTCCACAGAGTCAACACATACAGACGTCCTCATTCTCCACAGAGTGAACACATACACTCTTCCTCATTCTCCACAGAGTCAGCACATACACTCTTCCTCATTCTCTTCAGAGTCAACACATACAGACGTCCTCATTCTCCCACAGTCAACACATACACTCTTCCTCATTCTCCACAGAGTCAACACATACAGACGCCCCCATTCTCCACAGAGTCAACACATACAGTCTTCCTCATTCTCCACAGAGTCAACACATACAGACGCCCTCATGCTCCACAGAGTGAACACATACAGACGCCCCATTCTCCACAGAGTGAACACATACAGACACTCCCTTTCTTTACAGAGTCAACACATACAGTCTTCCTCATTCTCCACAGAGTCAACACATACACACTTTCTCATTCTCCACAGAGTCAACACATACAGTCTTCCTCATTCTCCACAGAGTCAACACATACAGACGTCCTCATTCTTCACAGAGTCAACACATACAGTCTTTCTCATTCTCCACAGAGTCAACACATACAGTCTTTCTCATTCTCCACAGAGTCAACACACATACAGACGTCCTCATTCTCCACAGAGTCAACACATACACTCTTCCTCATTCTCTTCAGAGAGTCAACACATACAGACGTCCTCATTCTCCACAGAGTCAACACATACAGTCTTCCTCATTCTCCACAGAGTCAACACATACAGACGCCCTCATGCTCCACACCACAGAGTGAACACATACAGACGCCCCCATTCTCCACAGAGTGAACACATACAGACATTCCCTTTCTTTACAGAGTCAACACATACAGTCTTCCTCATTCTCCACAGAGTCAACACATACACACTTTCTCATTCTCCACAGAGTCAACACATACACTCTTCCTCATTCTCCACAGAGTCAACACATACAGACGTCCTCATTCTTCACAGAGTCAACACATACAGTCTTTCTCATTCTCCACAGAGTCAACACATACAGTCTTTCTCATTCTCCACAGAGTCAACACATACAGACGTCCTCATTCTCCACAGAGTCAACACATACACTCTTCCTCATTCTCCACAGAGTCAACACATACACTCTTCCTCATTCTCCACAGAGTCAACACATACAGTCTTCCTCATTCTTCACAGAGTCAACACATACACTCTTCCTCATTCTCCACAGAGTCAACAAGTACACTCTTCCTCATTCTCCACAGAGTCAACACATACAGACGTCCTCATTCTTCACAGAGTCAACACATACACTCTTCCTCATTCTCCACAGAGTCAACACATACACTCTTCCTCATTCTCCACAGAGTGAACACATACACTCTTCCTCATTCTCCACAGAGTCAACACATACAGACGTCCTCATTCTCCACAGAGTCAACACATACACTCTTCCTCATTCTCCACAGAGTCAACACATACACTCTTCCTCATTCTCCTCCACAGAGTCAACACATACAGACGTCCTCATTCTCCACAGAGTCAACACATACAGACGTCCTCATTCTCCACAGAGTCAACACATACAGTCTTCCTCATTCTCCACAGAGTCAACACATACAGACGTCCTCATTCTCCCACAGAGTCAACACATACACTCTTCCTCATTCTCCACAGAGTCAACACATACACTCTTCCTCATTCTCCACAGAGTCAACACATACAGTCTTCCTCATTCTTCACAGAGTCAACACATACACTCTTCCTCATTCTCCACAGAGTCAACAAGTACACTCTTCCTCATTCTCCACAGAGTCAACACA
>JADBJO010000197.1:235000-237500 GCA_016801955.1 Conus betulinus
GCATTCAGCATCCGTGTCAAAGTGTGTGATCTTTAAAAAGAAAGGTTATCTGATCAAAGAGGCCAATCAAGAAAGCAGTTTGATTTACACACGGTTGTGTGCTGGTGAAAGTGACTGTGTTGAGTGGTGAAAGTGATTGTTTGTGTGGTGAAGTGACTGGTTGTGTGGTGAAAGTGATTGGTGTTGGTGAAAGTGATTGGTGTGGGAAAGTGATTGGTTGTGTGGGGAAAGTGATTGGTGGTTTGCGATCAGAGTGGTGTCTTTCTTTCTTTGTGTGCTGATCAAAGTAGTGTCTTTGTGTGCTGACCAGAGTGATGTCTGTCTTTGTGTACTGATCAGTGATGTCTTTCTTTGTGTGCTGATCAAAAGTAGTGTTTTAGTGTGCTGATCAAAGTGGTGTCTTTCTTTGTGTGCTGATCAAAGTCGTGTCTTTGTGCGTGTGGAGCGTTCAGTGGCGACAGACAGTGGTGTTTGAAGTGCGTTCAGTGGGCGACAGACAGTGGTGTTTGAAGTGCGTTCAGTGGCCACAGACAGTGGTGTTTGAAGTGCGTTCAGTGGCCACAGACAGTGGTGACAGACAGCGGTGTTTGAAGTGTTTCAGTGTCGAATACAGTGGTGTTTGAAGTGCCGCCAATCAGAGAGTGTGGCAGCACTGCCAGCACTTCTGCAGCCTCCTAACTAAGACTGTCAGCCTGCATAACAATGACAGTGTCAGTACGCGTCACACTGGCAGTGTCAGCTGACGTCATCACTGACAATGGCACCCTACCATTTTTCTGTTGCCGTCACTATCCGTGGAACCACTGGACATGGCGCACCAAACACCCGTCCCCTGCATGATCTGTGTTTGAACCCACGACCCACCAAACACCCGTCCACTGCATGATCTGTGTTTGAACTCACGACCCACCAAACAGCCATCCACAACATGATCTGTGTTTGAACCCACCCCCCAGACAGCCGTCCACAACGTGATCTGTGTTTGAACCCAACCCACGACCCGATATGTGAACCCACGACCAGTTCTACGCCGCCTCTTTTTAAAGACCTGAAATCGTAGATCTGACTGATATATAGCGACCTGGGTGCTAGTCTTTCAGAGGAGAAAGTGGATTATGTGAGCAAGCCAGCATGACTTATGGAAAATTCATGGAATCCTGGCTGATCACACGACTTGGCACCACCGCCCCAGCAGGACTTCACACCAAAGAACGATTACTTTCCTCCTCCTCCTCCTCTCTCTCTCTCTCTCTCTCTCTGTCCCCCCCCCCCCCCCCCCCTCAGCTTCCCCCTCCTCTCTCTCTCTGTCTCCCCCCCCCCCCCCAGCTTCCCCCCTTCTCTCTCTCTCTCTCTCTCTCTCTCTCTCTCTCCAACCTCACTTCCCTTTCTCTTAACACGTCTGATTTCTGCTCGGCCCTGAAACACTTGCTTGAGTTTGCTCCTGCCATGATCTGTGTTCACCTGTCCTCCTTTTACATTTCAGACTTCTCAGAGTTCATTACCGTTGAGAAAGGGTTTAAGGCCCTAAACGTCTGGACACTCCCTTTCCAAGGATGACCTTTCCCACCCTGTTTTTCTGAGATTTTTTTTTTATAAACTGTGTAATCCTGTGGTCAACTTTTGTATGTGAGCAAGGTGTTATGAGATGGGCCAGTGCGGATTGGTAGGAACGAAGCTCAGGAGGCAACACGTAACGTGTCCCTAGCTTTGGACAATTCCTTTCCCATACTCGTATGTTTTTTTTTTTCTTTTTGTGTGTCTTTTTTGTTGTTGTTGTTTTTATTTAGTCACCAGCACAGCAGTCATTGATGTAAATGTCATATTTTGCTACACAGACCAGAACAAGGGAACAAATCCCTTCTGCCTTTGCCGTGCTGTTATTGAGAAGAGCACCGGTCTACAGAGCCGTCCATGGCTGTACATGGCATGCAAGAAGTATCACCTATATAGAGTGCATGGCTGTATATGGCATGCAAGAAGTATCACCTATATAGAGCCGTCCATGGCTGTACATGGCATGCAAGAAGTATCACCTATACAGAGCGCATGGCTGTATATGGCATGCAAGAAGTATCACTTGAGCGCTCGTCATCCACAGCAGTATCGTATCACAACCAGCTGTCCTCTCACTAAAGCATCGTGGCATATACAGCATATACACATAACAGACGCATGTTGTACGTACTCACTGTTCGCACTGTGTGAAAGTTTATTTGCTCACAGGCATCTGGTGGACAACCAGTCCTCCTCTAAAGAAGCATCGTTTGACCAGCACCTCGTGCACAACCAGTCCTGTTCTAAAGAAGCATCCTTTGACCAGGAGGCCAACATACCGAAAGATCCAACACGCCGCCTGTGTCTTCATCAGTGGACTGAAGAAGCCATGTAGGACAGGAAGGTGCAGAGGATGTATGAACAGACGAAAGCCGTAAGCAATACAGATTGGACGGACAGTGATGGTCAGCCCAGAGAGTGTGGACACACTGGACGCTTTGATGGT
>JADBJO010000197.1:242500-405000 GCA_016801955.1 Conus betulinus
ACCGTTCGCTGGTTGATCATTTCAGATTCAGCTGCTGCTTTAGGTCAGAACGATGATGGAGCTGACATCTGACATCAGCCTGCTCTTTGATCATAGGTGTTCTGCTGACGTCACATGAATCCTTGCATTTGATAGTAGTGCGTCATCGTACACTGGTCTCACCCTTATCATTGATCATGACTGTCTGTGCAGTCCCCAATGAGTATTATCATCAAACGAAAAAAAAAAAAAAAAAAAGAATCTGCTTGATGTTTACCAGCATGATTACAACTAAGGCGAACCACTTGGCTCCACTGAGTTCAGTCGCCAGAGACATTCGTTGAAGCATCAGGGGTGTGGATCACCGAGTTCAGAGCTCACAGTCGCTCATCAGTCTCGTCGCTGCTGTTTCGTTATACACCAGAAAAGCGACCTCAACTCTAGCAGGTCATCATTCTTCTCTTTCAGTGTACAAACTTTGAGGTATACGTGTGCCAAGTACATATGTAAATGCGGTAATAAACACGAGCTGTTAGTGTTTTAACGTACATTAAAAAACAAACAAACAAAAACAAACAAAGAAACAAAGAAGCGGACAAGTGTTGGATCACATACTTACATTCTTTAGCGTCTCAGAATGTTCTGAACAAACAACTGACTTTCATATCATCGACCCTGTGTCGCAGCCTAGACTGTTCCCAATTCAGGATATCCCCCAAAGTACATGGGTTGACCCATGATGTCTGGGGGAACAGCGAAGGTTAGGGCCATACCATCTCCTCTGTCCAGGGGAACAGCGAAGGTTAAGGCCATACCATCTCCCTCTGTCCAGGGGAACAGCGAAGGTTAAGGCCATACCATCTCCCTCTGTCCAGGAGAACAGTGAAGGTTAGGGCCATACCATCTCCCTCTGTCCAGGGGAACAGTTAAGGCCATACCATCTCTCTCTGTCCAGGGGAACAGTAAAGGTTAAGACCATACCATCTCCCTCTGTCCAGGGGAACAGTAAAGGTTAAGACCATACCATCTCCCTCTGTCCAGGGGAACAGTTAAGGCCATACCATCCATCTCCCTCTGTCCAGGGGGGAACAGTTAAGTTAAGGCCATACCATCTCCCTCTGTCCAGGGGAACAGTTAAGGCCATACCATCTCCCTCTGTCCAGGAGAACAGTGAAGGTTAGGGCCATACCATCTCCCTCTGTCCAGGGGAACAGTTAAGGCCATACCATCTCTCTCTGTCCAGGGGAACAGTAAAGGTTAAGACCATACCATCTCCCTCTGTCCAGGGGAACAGTAAAGGTTAAGACCATACCATCTCCCTCTGTCCAGGGGAACAACAGTTAAGGCCATACCATCTCCCTCTGTCCAGGGGAACAGTTAAGGCCATACCATCTCCCTCTGTCCAGGGGAACAGTTAAGGCCATACCATCTCCCTCTGTCCAGGGGAACAGTAAAGGTTAAGGCCATACCATCTCCCTCTGTCCAGGGGAACAGTGAAGGTTAGGGCCATACCATCTCCCTCTGTCCAGGGGAACAGTTAAGGCCATACCATCTCCCTCTGTCCAGGGGAACAGTGAAGGTTAGGGCCATACCATCTCCCTCTGTCCAGGGGAACAGTGAAAGGTTAGGGCCATACCATCTCCCTCTGTCCAGGGGAACAGTGAAGGTTAGGGCCATGCCATCTCCCTCTGTCCAGGGGAACAGTTAAGGCCATACCATCTCCCTCTGTCCAGGGGAACAGTGAAGGTTAGGGCCATGCCATCTCCCTCTGTCCAATGGAACAGTGTGTGTAAGGCCATACCATCTCCCTCTGTCCAGGGGAACAGTGAAGGTTAGGGCCATACCATCTCCCTCTGTCCAGGGGAACAGTGAAGGTTAGGGCCATACCATCTCCCTCTGTCCCTCTGTCCACATTATTCCCCAACAGCCCAAAGTGTCGTGTTCCCTTTGCTTCCCAAACCATCCCGCTCTTGGAAATCACCCCTGAAGGAGACATGAACTGAACTGGCGATGCTGGCCTTCAAATAGGGCCTGTGACGTCATGAGATTTTTAACAGTAGGCAGCTACAGACCACCTATAACTGCTTACATGTCCAAGTTAAATGACGTCAGTCGCGAATTTTCGTTTACAAATGCGTGCTGTGTGTGTGTGTGTGTGTGTGTGTGTGTGTGTGTGTGCACGCGCGCGCTCGCGAAGGGTGGTGGTGGGATGGAAAGATTTCCTTTCAGTCGTAACACACACTGACACAGATGCACACATACTCGCACACACATACAATTTCCTTTACATGTGTTTCCTTCTGTCGAAATGTGAAGCAGATTTATTGGAATCCAAAGCCATTGTCTGTTTCCTTGTCATGTTGGAGTGTTCTTATTATCATTATTATTATCATCTAATTTAATGTTATTTACTTATATTGTTTTTTGTTTTTGCAGCCGTGAAGGTCTTTTCTACGTGACGGAGAGAAGTGTTGACGTGTGAGCCGGTACGAAAGGAAAGACTTCCGCTTCCGTGTATAATTGTGAGGTAGGTGTGTGGAGGTATGTATTTTGTGTGTGGTGGTGGGGGTGCCAGATCTTGCGACAGATACAAACAGAAGAGCCTGGAGAGAAACGGCGGCTGCCTCACCACGCCCCCCCCCCCCCAGACCCCCCCCCACCGACCCCAGCGGTCAGGGGAATGACTGACTGACTGACTGACCGACTGACTGGTGGTGGGGAGTGTGTGCAGAGGTGGAGGCTGGCGGTGAATGGTGGTGGTGGAGGGGGGGGGGGATGTGGAGGGTGCATGCTGTCCCTTTTTTCAGATCATCATTTGGTGAAACATAAACGAAGAAGAAGAAGAAGAAGAAGGGAAGTGTGTGTGTGTGTGTGTGTGTGTGTGTGTGTGTGTGTGTGTGTGTGTGTGTGTGTGGGAGAGAGAGAGAGAGAGAGAGAGAGATCAGAGAGAGAGAGAGAGAGAGACAGACAGAAAACAGACAGACACACACACACACAGACACACACACACACACACACACACACACACACACACGCACACACATACACACACACACACACACACGAGGTAGGTTGCTGTGCTAGTAGCATTACCAGCTGAATTTCATAGTCCCTTGACGTGCGCCGGCCTCTCCGCTTGCCGCTGATACTGTCTCATGATGCGACATGGCGTGATAGTGTGCTTCACTGTTGACCCAACGTAACCATTTGCTGCTGCTTTTTCAATGTTGTTGAAAGTCTCAGTGGTCTCAGAGGAGACCCCCAAACAGGGTCATCACAACATATTCTGATGATCCGCTGAATCTCTGTTCTCTCATACCATGGACTGGTCAAGCTTGTCCCTAAAGTAGAAAAGCTCTGAATCTTCTGGTCAGAGAAGAAAGAACGTTCTGCGACTTGTGGCACCTACTGACCGGGGCGCTGACAAGAAAGCTCTTTCCCCATCTTCTCAGGGCTGTGGTCTGCCCCAAAGTGGATCACGTCTGTCAAGTCTGTGGTGCTGCATTACCTTCCCACCATAAAACTCTGCATCCCATCCACCATCTGAGGCTTCGGTCCTGTCTGGGGGCGTTCCGTACCACCCCTGTACACATCTATGTGCAGAGGCAGGCGACCTATCCCACTGCACCCACGGCTGAAACTTTTTAGGAACTATTGTTTGAAATCGGCTTTCGGAACCTCAAAACCTTGCTTATGACTCTGTGTGTGTGTGTGTGTGTGTGTGTGTGTGTGTGTGTGTGTGTGTGTGTGTGTTTAATCCGAAATTCCTTGAAAAAAAAATCGATGAAAACTAGAGTTCGGCCTTTTTGAATTCGTATTCTTTCCTATCTGATCGGTGCAGAACTAGACCTTGGAGTGGTGTGTGATTCGTTCAGATTTCCTGACGGCCGACCATGACTTTCCATATCCCGGAGATCCCCTGTTTATCAGGCCTCTTATCGCAAAGACACCACCAGCTGTCTGGCGGACATGGCATTTGGCGACGAACTTGTCTGTAAATTTCCGTCCTTATACAGAAGATTTACGAAATCGGATGATTCGAGCTTTTGCTGGGGTTCCCGGTCATGTCAGCATTTCAGGAAACGAGGTTGTCAAATTGCCGAAATGCTACGAATAAAGATCTGAGAAGTTTTGCTATCCCTCACAGCGATCTCCAAGACAGTGCTCAGAGTGATGTCAAAGCCCTCTGGCAAGAAGAGTGAAACATGCTGACTGATAACAAACTGTCACAGATCGTTTCTTTACCATGGCCCACTGGGGATGCCGATTACACGCAGGCCGCGCCTTTTACTCCCACCCGTATCTCTTTGCAGGCGAAGATCTCCATGATGCATTATAGGCCTATGTGATGTACCACTGACTATATGATAGGCCTGTGTTCTTACAGAGTGTTGGGGGCTTAAATGATGTTAGACCTAACACTGAACAGTGACTAGTTGGAAGGTATTTCCTGTTATACCATAAAAGCTTGTTGCATAATAATTTGTTGTCAAGTACATCAAAAGCCTTTGCAAAATCAACAAACAGTGCGCCACAATATTTATTCTCATTAACACTGGCTAGCCATTGATCTACTAGGTTTGTAAGCGCTGTATCACAAGAATGATTTTTCCTGAACCCTGATTGATTTTTATTTAGTAGGTTGGAGGAGTCAAAATGGTGGCAAAAATGTTTATTTATGTGTGTTTTTCCAAGGGCTTGGACAGAACTGGCAAAATGGATATAGGTCTGTAGTTCGATGGCTCAGAATTGTCTCCAGATTTGCAAATGGGTATTACTTTTGCAGTTTTGAACTGAGCGGGGAAGTGACATTTGTCAATGCATAAATTGTAAATGTAGGTAAGAGTTTCACATATAACAGGT
Organism: Conus betulinus; assembly: GCA_016801955.1. Classification (NCBI taxonomy): domain Eukaryota; kingdom Metazoa; phylum Mollusca; class Gastropoda; order Neogastropoda; family Conidae; genus Conus; species Conus betulinus. The sequence continues at coordinate 247,343 of JADBJO010000197.1, forward strand.
GCTGATAGTTTCAGAAGTTTTCCATTAATAATACCGTCAAGTCTGCGACTTCCTGTCTGCTTTAACTGGCATAAAGCTTGGTAAACATTACTAACTGTCATAGGCGGAACTGGTGGAGCTGAACGAATGTTCTTAGCGTTGACAAAGTTCTTCAGTTTTTGAAGGTCAATTGATTCAGTATTCTTTCCTTTGACGGTGTGTTCTGCACCTGTTGTAAAGTGTTGGTTGAGTTCATTTGGTGTTATGCTGATTATGCGACTTATCTTTGACTGTGAAGTTTTATTTGTAAGTTCATTTATTGCTTCCATGTGGGCTTCAAATTTTGTTTGTTGACTACAAGTTCACGAAATATTTCATTTTTGTTGCTCGTTTGCGTGAATTGACTTTAGTACGTTGCCTTTTAAATCCATCCGACTTCCCTTCTGCTTCAAGCAGATCGCGCGCAAGAAACAAGCAGCTTGTATTTCATCTGTCATCCACTTTGATTGTGCACTATGTTTAACTCTACGCGTTTTAATGGGAGAGAGAGAGAGAGAGAGAGAGAGAGAGAGTTACATGTCTGTGTAGAGAGAGACTGTGACGAGGCGGCAGCTCGGATATAGCTTTTTGCAGTCGGCTTGACAATAAACATGAATTGAATTGGGTTTCTTTACCTAACTGTGAGTCTGCACTGAACAGTAAAATCGTATCGAGTTGTATGATGTGTTTGACTCAAATGATGTGAACTAACAGAAAAGGTGGTATCACCTACAAACTTCAACGTCACCGGATGACTTAACATTTGAACACCAAAGCAGAAGACACTACGACGTGTTTGTTGTGTCTGGCCGTAGTGTCAATCATCCATTGTGGTAACTTCAGAGTTTCCAGTCACTGCTATCCCACGTTTGTGGCAAACATTGGCTCAACTGCTTGAAATGAACAGACCGCGGGTGTTTATGTTCCCAATCAGTGTGTGCTTTGACCCAACACATGCCGGTTTAAACCCGATAACGTGTTGGTCCAGTTCAATACAAGCCATCTCTTCCCTATCGGATCAAACCCAACACGTTCGGAACAGCAGTCCTTCAGTTGGGTCGACCCAATACATGTCGGGTGACCCAGTGCATGACAGCATGTTTATAGCAGTGTGGGGAGTAAGGGGTTGACATGATGATCACAATTCACAGCCGGCGGTGTTTTCCTGATTTTCCACGCTCGAAGCTGTGTTTCTGTGTGCGTAGTAGTAGTATTTAAAGATCGCGTATATGGAGGCCGTGTTTCTGTGTGCGTAGTAGTATTCAAAGATCGCGTATGCGGAGGCTGTGTTTGTGTAAGCGTTGTCTTCAAAGATAGCATATGTGGAGGCTGTATTTCTGTATGCGTTGTATTCAAAGATTGCGTATGTGGAGGCTGTAGGCTATTTATGTTTGCGTAGTATTTAAAGATTGCGTATGTGGAGGCTGTGTTTCTGTTTGCGTAGTGTTTCAAGTTCGCGTATGTGGAGGCTGTATTTCTGTTTGCGTAGTGTTCAAAGATCGCCTGTGTGGCATGATGATCATTATTTAGCGCTGCTGTGTTATTGTCATTTCCGCATACGAGGCCGTGTTCTTGTCCGCAAAGTGTTCAAAGATCGCTATGTGCATGAGGATTACTATTGGTGGCGGTATTAACCCGATTTTCGCATAAAGAGCCTTTTGCTATGACATCTGCTGCTCTCCAGTCTGCAGGCAGCCTACCGTTCCAAATGGGTGTCGGAAGATGTTTCGCATTGGGGAGGGCCAGCCTGAACCGATAAAAGCATCACTGCGGACGGGAGGGGGGGGGGGGGGGGGGGGGGGGGACATCATCTTCCAAATTTTCATAAAAGAGGGGTCGCTAGGTGACGGTTGGGATGTCAAAAATTCTTATGAAAGCGGAAGGGAGGTGGGTGGTGGTGAAGACAGTTTCCAAATTTTTTTATCAAAGCAATTGGGGGAGGGCGAGGGGAGTGGGGGCGGCAGGGGGAGGCGATATGGATTACATTTCCAAATGTCTTGTGAAATCGGGAGATGGGCTCTTATTTTCCAACATTTAAAGGGGATGTTGTCTCATCTTCAAAATTCATGTGAAATAGGGTTGGGAGGGATTGGGGCATTGCAGGCATGCATGGCTGCCTTCATTCTTGGTAGTAACGAACGCTGCGTAAGTAAAACGAATTTACTGTTTAATGAACGCCGAGTTTGGTTTATCTTCACAAAGGAAAGACTTGTCAATGGCAGTTATATATAAACCAGCGGCACTAATTTACTGTTTAATGAACGCCGAGTTTGGTTTCTCTTCACAAAGGACGTACAGACTTGTTGATGGCAGTTATATATAAACCAGCGGCACTTGCCACTGCTAGGGGGCCTTTCAGTTACGCAGTGAAACCAATACGAAGCACACGCACGAAAAAAAAAGAAGAAACAAAAACAAACAAACAAAAAATCGATTTACATGTGCGGCGTTTTGGAAAACCGGTTCGAGTTGCCAGGTACGGTTTTTGACTGGCACAGACATCCTCTCAGAGGGGGGTGGGGGGAGGGGGGCGGGGGGGGGGGGGGGGGGGGTCATGTCATGTCTCAGCAGGGGGCAGACTTGAAGCAAAGCAACATAGTTTGCAAATGTTCGCCTTTGAAAAGAGAGAAAATGTGATCTCGTTTGCTCATTATAACAATGCAAAACAAGATGAGGCAACAAAAGAAGCATGCAACAAGTGACTAGAACTACAATACGATACGGAAATAAAAATGAAATTTAATTAAAAGAAAGTAAAAAAAGAGAGAGAGAGAGAGAGAGAGAGAGAGAGAGAGAGAGAGAGAGAGAGAGAGCGAAAGGAGTGCAGGGAAGGGCCATAGAGAGAGAGGAGAAAGAGGCGAGAGTGGGTGCAGGAAAGAGCATGTTTAGAACAATCTGATAATCAAAAAAAAAATCAAAAAAAAAAACAAAAAACAAACAAAAAAAAAAACCAAGGAGATGCAAGACAATCGATTTTGAAGCACCAGAGAAAAAAGAAGAAGAAGAAAATAAAGCACAATTGGAGGGGGGAACGCATATATGATAGCCCAGTCACCATGGGTAGGGAGGGATGTCATATAGGTAATAAATCAAGTCACTCCAGGAGGAGGACGAGAGAGAGAGAGAGAGAGAGAGAGAGAGAGAGGGTTGCATAAGAACACAAGCATAACAACATAATGACAAGAGGGCAGGAGAGGTAGTAGGAAACACACACACACACACACACACACACACACACACACACACACACACACACACACACACACATATAGACACAAACATGTACTCACATAAGACATACTTACTAAACAGAATAACATGGTTGGTGGTGGATTTATGGCGGAGTATGCAAATACTGGCACATAAGATGGTTGAAAGAATGGTGTTTGAAGGTTGACATGCATTGGTGTTGTTTGGTTGATTCAGGGAGCGAGTTCCATTGGTAGGAACCAGAATATGTTAAACTGGATTTGAATAAGTCAGTTCTAGGAACAGGGACATGAAGTTTGGGTAGAGTCCTTGAGGAATTAATTGAGAATCTGTGAACTAATGTTGAGGGTGCCTTCCCAGACACAATCCTGTGCATTATGATCCCTTGTTGTATTCTAATATCAGACTTAAGGGGGAGAACTTGAATCTTTTTATAGTCTAGAGAGAGAGAGAGAGAGAGAGAGAGAGAGAGAGAGAGAGAGAGAGAGAGAGAGAAAGAAGAAACAGAGACAGAGAGAGAGAGAGGGGGGGGGGGGGGAGATCTTTGGGATACACCATCATTTGCGAATTTATTAACAGCCAATCGTTTCTGTGTTCAGCCTTTCATAAGAATGAAAAATTTGGTTTTCTTGCTGTTCATGTGGAGGAGGTTTGTATGCAGGGGGGGAGCCTTGTTAGGTTCCACACAGATTCTGTCTTGATTTTGTTTCTTTATGTCATGTAAGTTTGCAGACCATAATGCATGCAGTCTTTTATTTTATTATTTTTTTTTTTTGTCCATCGGTTTCAAAGTCAGCATTAGGCTATGTGCAGACTACAACATTAAAAGCAATTTTTATCGTGCACCCAACGCATGTTCATTACCTTCTTGTCACACACACACACACACACACACACACACACACACACATACACACACACACACACACACACACACACACGCGCGCGCGCGCGCGCGCATTCATACACACACACACACGGAGCAGTAACACACAAAGGCATGAACACACACACACCATGACTGAAAAAACAATACACGGATTGCTGTATTTCAGATATGATGTGGCAAATTTAAAAACTAACTGGACAAACAGCCCATCATGATTGTTTTATCGACCGACTAGCAATCCAAACTCCACCAGGTTGCCGGTGCTATGCGTGTATTCTATTCAGCTGACTCGGTGAAATCTCCCGAAGCACCGCGTTGGCTCTTAACATATGAACCACGTGACTTAACGAGCATGCGCAATCATTCGGCATTTAACCAACACCGAAACCAGTCGCCAGCCAACGTACAGAGTCATGGCTAACTTGGCCGTGGTGGAGGCCTGTTAGCTTAGCTTTGTGTTTTGCGCTATTAGAGTTCTTTTCGGCAATAACAGTGAGTTTTAAACCGGTGCTATTTAGAAGCTTTCCTCTGGACAGTGAATAGTACGTGTTCTCCTCAAGCATATCCTGTGTGATACGTAATTGTGCAGTTCTCCAGGGTAGGACAAATCGGCAAATCCACCACGGCTGTTGACGATCGAATTCCTTGTCAGGTAAATGCTTTCGTTGTATCTCTTCAATGCAGCTCACAGAGGGGTTAATTGATGTTTGTAAACGTTTTCAGATTGATAAAAGTGCTTGATTTTTGTGATTAGGGGCCTATATGTAATGCGAATTTTTGCGACCTCATTCTTGCGTTTCGACGACCAAAGCCTGAAGGACTAGTTAAGAGTCGAACAGGTGTTTGACTCTCGTTGCCGCTGTCCCATGGCTCGGTTTTGAAAGCAAATGTTGCATATTTTGCCATTGTGTTACAAATGTCCAGTTATAGGTGTTTATGCTAGCATTATAGAATAAACTATTTTTCTACGTGATAGCTGCTTTGCTAAACGCATTTCACACGGCGGCCATGTTTTTGCCCATCGGGAAACTCATGAAAATTCAAGATGGAAGCCGTATGCTTCTAAATTCAGTGAATGACGACTTCGGAGGTAAAAATGTGATACGAGCATTGGCTGACGGGGTTGTGCGAACACAGTAGCACGCATGTTTGTTTTTACTGTGAGTTTTTTTTTTTTTTTTTTTTTTGTTAAGGACAATTATGGGTTACGGGTAAGCATCAGCTCATACTGCCAGAATAGAAGCACACAACCGACAAAGGATCGAAATACTACTTTTGGAGGTTGGGAGGGAGATTTTGACACGGAGAGAGAGGAGGAGAGGGCACAGGAAAGGATGGGGAATGCTTAACTGCATGTTGCGGAGGGATGGACTTCTTTTATAGCTAGGCAACTTACGGTGATTTTTTGACTAGATGGGGACAGACCGGACAAAAGTATGACATTTTTTCCAAGCTGTCTACATGCAAAACACTTCCAATTTTTTGCTAGGCCCCATGTGCACAGGGTCATATTGACAGGATGTACGTGCCAAAATGCAAGTTTTCTTGTTTCGCACTCCGAAATTTGGGGAAAGCTGCTGTTAATGGAAATGATGAGTTAAAAATACACACTCCAACAGCGATGACACACAGCTCGCCAGGAGATTTTTTTTTTTTTTTTTTTAAATACCATCATGGACACATCTCCATCAACTCCATCCACCTGCCAAAGCCAACCAACAGCAGGCTGAGCTCCAGAAAGAACAACTCCCTCTGCTACGACATTCCTTCCCACAGAACCAAATACTGACAGATGTCGTTCTTCCCAAGGACTATCCCGGAATGGAACAGACTGCCTCAGAGGGTCGTGATGGCCAAGTCGCGCTGGCCTCTCACCTGTAAACACCAAACTTCAAGTCCTCCCTGTCCCCCTCCCCCCCCCCCCCCACCCAAACCGTCCTCCACCACCTCCCACCCGACCATGCCAGTTACTGCTCCTGTTCAAATACCCCCCCCCCCCCCCATATTTTACTGACTCCCTCACTACTGTGCTACAAATGCAACCTCCCTTAGTGCGACATAATCATTGACCCAATGATGTTGGCTGCCTAACGATGTTGGCTGCCTAACGGAAGAAGAAGTTGGCACTCTGTTGGTATACAGTATCTGATTTATGATAGACAATGGTTGTTTTACATTTCTGTGTTGAAATAGTGACTGTGAATGTATATTGTCAAAGGCATATTTCACATGTGCATTGTGTATGTTTCAAGGTTTAAATGAAAACACGACATGGATTGGAGTGCATGTGTGATATGCCAGCAGAAAACTAGTAAGGACCTCAAGTGCCCATTGGATGGTCCAGGTACTGGAGACAAAACAGCATCATACAAGACTTTTCTGACTCATGTTGGTGCATTCTGCAAAATAGATTACCACAAAAACTGTGCTACAGTGAAGGTGTCACTGTTGAAGACTTCGTGGAATATCAAGCAAAGTAGCACAAATCTTGCTGCAGAAAATTAATCAAAGACAGATTAGAGCTGAACAAAAAAGAGAGCTGAATTTAGATAATCCAGACTCTGCAACTGATCAGAAGCACCGAAAAGACTGCCAAACTCAGCCAACATCTTCGTGCATTTTCTGTGGCAAACAGGATGATCATCTCCAGGAATTCAGAACTCTTGACGCAGATGAGAATATTAGGCGGATGACCACTGCTTTACAGGGCACGGCACCACTGGCAAAGATTTCTGGCGGTGACCTCATTGCTATTGAAGCAAAATACCACCAGACCTGCCTGACTCGGCTCTAAAATCGCCATAGGTCAAAGACAAGGTAATTTCATGAGTCCTATGAACCCCAAAATGAGAGGAGTACAAAACTGAGGCCAGAGCCTTCATTGAACTTACCAGTTCCATAAAAAATTCTGTAGAAGATGGAATCTTCCACTTCCGGCTTGTGGATCTTCGTAAGCTATATGAGAAGCGTCTTCAAGACCTTGGTCTTCAAAAGGAAATAAACAAGAGCTGTTTCAAGGAAAAGATCCTTCAGTACTTCCTTCAAGCCTGAGAACAGAGTGATGGAAAACACCTTGCTCTGATTTTTGCAGAGGGAATGCAAGAATGTTGTTGGAACAGGCTATGAAATGTGACCATGAAAGAGAGATGCTGCCATTCATGCAAAAGCTGCAAAAATAGTTGGCAGTGATATCTCCCAGGCAGCTAGATTTCACTTTGATGCTTCGTTTCCAGCCTCCTGTCAAGAACAGTCTGTTCCGTCAACACTGAAGATGCTTGTTTCTATGCTCCTCAATGGACCAGATGTAAAAAACAACAAGACACAAATGACTCTCAGGCATATTTGACCATTTCTCAAACTGTCCTTTTCAACTTCAAGAAGAAAAGTCTAGCAGCAGGAAAATCTCGTCATTCGGTGAACTATGAGCCACCACTGCCTCTGTATATCGAACTTGACATTCATACCCGCTTAAGGTCAAAGAAGATTATCAAAGAGCTCCATGAACTGGGTCTCAGTGATCGCATCTTGCAGCTGGAGAATCAGCTGGCAACCACAATCTGCTTGCACACTCAGAAAGAGGGTGTTGTGTGCCCACCCCAGCTTCGTCTTGGTCTCTTCACAGTGGGCGCTGAAGATAACCTCGACCGCAACCCCTCCAGCACAACAGCAAGATGCACTGCAGACTGGCTCCTGTACCTGCTTAGTTCGCACTGTAGACACTGATGTAATCGTCATCATCACCGGAAAGTTCTGTCAGCTTCAGGCATTGTGTCCAGCAGCTGACGTTTGGGTTGCTTTCGGCACAGGGAACAATTTCACCTACTTTTCACATCAATGCTATCACGCGTGCCCCTGGAGAGGAAAAGTCCACAGTCCTCCCCACTTTCCACAGCTTCATGGGCTGTGACACAGTGTCTGCCTTTTTCAGCGAAGGAAAACTCTGCATGGGCTGCATGGAAATGTTATACTGCAGTGACAGAGGCCTTCATGTTCATTGCAGAAAACCTCTTCATTGCCCTGGATGCTAATAGCCACCACTTCAGATTGCTGGAATGCTACACAGTTGTCTTGTATGACAAAACCAGCCAGCTGAGCTATGTTGAGGAGGCCTGTAGAGAGATGTTTTGCCACAGAGATAAGATGATGATGGAAGCCCTTCCACACAAGGAGCATTATTACAGCATTCAAACCGTGCTGTCTACCAGGTAAGCATTGGACTACTGCTGACCAGCCCAGTAGCAAGCACCATCTCCAGAGGGATGGGGCTGGACTCTGGACAAGGACAGCAAGGCTTTGTCTTTTTGGACGACACTGCCAATAGCATCTGCAGCTTGCAGAGAACTGGTCAAATGTGCATGCAAGGGTGCAAGAGGATGTGGCAGCAGATGTGGTTGCAAGAAAGGCGGATGGCCATGCACAAGACGGTGCAGGTGCAGCTGTGACAAAATAAATGAATGGACATGCACAGACCAGCTGTGGTAGCCGATGTACATGCAAGAATTACCAGTAATGATGTTTGGCAAAATCCTGAAAATGTAATGGTGACAGAAAGGTTTATGAAGGTGAATAAGCAGTTATAAACATTCATGTCTGTGGAAATAAATTGTCTGTCTTTTTTTTTTTTTTTTTTGGTCATGTTTACTGTTTTTTTTTTTTTTTTTTTTTTTGGTCATGTTTACTGATCTCTGGAAAAACAGGTTCCATCCCATGTTGCGACGCGATTTTTTTGGCCTTTTTTTTGGGTTTTGCCGTAACCATAAAAAAATATCACATAAAAAATGAATGTGTACTGATAGAAAAATTTTGGAAATGTATCCTCTTCTGATCTCTTATTCATTTCATTTAACTGATCACATTGCCTTTACATTTTGAAAACACCTTGCTTAGACACGTACATGCAGTATTTTCCTCTGTTATGTGTTATTGATGGAAAAGTTTATGACGTCACGCGACTAGGCCCCATTGGTCAAAATTTGATAACGCCTAGCAAAAAGTTAATGGGCAGGGCCTACAGAAGTGCCTCACAAAGTTTGACACTTTTGTCCAGTCGGTCCCCATCATATCGTTAAGCTTCCTAGCTATTATGCTTAGCCCAGGGTTCGTACAGTCCTTAAAAGTCGTTAAAAAGTCCTTCATTTTGAGGGCATACTTTTTAAGGCCTTAAAAGTCCTGAAAAATGAGGCTTCTGCTGAAAGGTCTTTAAAAAGTCGTTAAGTTTTGTCACTACCTATGATTTTGAATAGAGTCTGTAAAGTCTCGAGTTTGTTAAAAAAAAAAAAAAAGGCTTGAAATTGAATTTTAGAAAAAAGAGAAAAAGAAGTCAGAGTTAAGATTGACGATCTCACCGATGTGTCGTCTGCTATAGGTCAAAACACCAGAGTTACCAGCCTTCATAGCGCATGCGTGTATGTGAATGAATGAACCACCATTTTGAAATTGAGAAGTCAGCATGCTGGCGAAGTGTTTGTTCACCATGGTTTGGCTGGAAAAAGATGAGTACAAAGAATGGCTGCAGGCAGACCCAGGTGGAGACAGAAGCAAGGCCTTTTGCAGCATTTGCAAGAAGATCATAGACATTAGTACAATGGAAGAATTGGCTGTAAATAGCCATAGAAAAGGAAAGAAATCACTGCGACCTGATGAAGGCTTCATATCATGCAGTTCATGTTTTGAGGTTTTTTTTTTGTTTTTTTTTAATTTTACAGCGAGTGGCCAGCCCATCACTTCTAGCAGTTCACCATCCTGCAGTTCATCAACCAATAGAACTGCTCCAACTCGGATGTCAGTGAACAGCCTGAGCCGTATTAAAACAGAGGCAATGAAATCTGAAATACTGAGGATTTTAAAAGTAGTGACAAGTCAGTACAGCGTTCGTTCATGTGAAAGCAGTTCATATCTGTTCCAGCGAATGTTCTCGGACTGTGCAGTTGCCAAACAGTTTCAGTGTGGAGAAAGAGAAAACTTGCATCCTCTCAGTGTTCTGATATTTATGCCCCCAGGGTTGTGACATGTAAAGTTTTCGTCATAGAGGCATTTTACTGTCAGTGACTTCAAACAGACATATATGACAAGAACTGAAATTCTTATGGACGTCAGGCAAACAAACATTTTTGTCAACTGCAAGATTGGAGAATCTGTTGTGTACAGCAAACATTTTCATAATTTCAAACATTTTTGTCAGTTGATCACAAGAAGTGAAAATCCTACTTTGCTCTGTTGTAGTGTAACAAACAAACATTTTATGTCTATACTTACAGTAACAATAACAGATGAGATTCCTAAAATCTATGCTTGCAGAGGATCCATGATGTGTGTATTGAAGAGTAACAGTGAATGATATAATTTGTGTCTGAATTTCATTATTATTTTACTTAGAATTATCCATGAAGTAAGTCCTTGAATTAAAAAAAAGGTGCTTCGAAAGTCTTTAAAAAGTGCTTTTTTTTTTTGTATGGAAATCTGTATGAACCGTGGTAGCAGTTCCCCCATGATGGCATTTTGATTGAAGCAACTAACAAATGAAAATGACATACCTTGGAAAAAATCCTGATAGGGTTCCGTTACTTTGACAGTGTCTGCATCCTGTAGATTTTTGTTGTTTTAATAAAACTGTTTGATATGCCATTGTAGTTGCATTACCCCATGCCATATTCTGAGTCCTTGTTCACGGCTATATTCTAGCTTTTCCTGTTGCATGCCAGTGCCCAGCAGTTAATTGTTTCCTACAAATTAAAGCGTTAGACTTGGTGGGGTAAACTCATTTTCAAAATTTTCAGGTAGGATCACAACAATATTTATTACATCACAATATAACTGGTTATAAAACATTTTGGAAAAAAAATACACACATAAAAGAGCTGAGTGGCTCTCACACACATAAACACACAGAGAAATAGGTGAGACAAGTGGATAAAGAAAAGGGTACAAATGACTAGATTTTTGAAGATACTCACACAATTTTAGTTTTTAAGACACAACAGATGATTTTAGTTTTTCAGTCAGATTAGTGTTCCAGGATCAGTAGCTAAAGTGAATAAATGTGAGTACATACTACCAGGATTTTAACAGTAAAACTTGATATGTGGGATTTTCTCGTAGTGTGACAACAGTAAAAAATTTTTAAATACACATTGCCACAATTTTCAATAAGACTTTTAAGTGAATGCTACCCAGCTACACACACACACACACACACACACACACACACACACACACCAGCTTGTCATTTTATTATAATACATGCTTCAAGTTTCCAAATTCTAATTTTCTTACTCCTATCTTTTAGTACATATGCCACACTCATACTGCAGCTTCAAGCTAACATTCTCTTTAATTAGTTAATGAGTATTTTTTGTTTACTTTTTTAGTTTTTTTATTTTCCTTTTATCTCATTTATTTATCAGTTTATTGATTTAATTAATTCATTGATTCATTTTGGTACAACAGTACTGCAAATTAATCCAAAACAACTGCTACTTTCAATTTTCATTGAGGTCTGAAACCTGAGTTATCGTCCCTGTCGAAGTTACAGCTGCCAAATTTTAATCTTACTTCGTAATTTTTGCTCTAGACAAAAATCATAAAACCTTTTATAAAAAATCTGAACGAGCTTGGGTAAAAGTTATTCTATGAAATTGTGTTTTAAAACTAAAAGGTTGATCACCGATTGCAACCATTAGTACTGATCACGGGAGCTAACAACCACCACTCGACCGAGCACATGTCTGATGAAAAAAAAAAAAGTTCTAAAATAATTTCCAGAGTTAAGAAAAAACACAAATTCCTTGAAAATAACAGGGCAAGGGTTTAAACAAATGAATCGTTCGCATACTTACCAAGATCACGCTCAAAATCGTTGAGATCCATCGGTTTAAACTCGCCACTCGACTCGAACATCGTGTCAGCTTCGTACCCCCCCGTTGTCGGAATGCTGAATGCCGATTGGACTACGGGGTTCTCTCTTTATCCTGGCCGGAACTTATACACACAGCAGCCTGTGCGTCCTTATATACACGAACGAAAAGAGCATTGATTTTTTCTACAAAACGAGTGGTCTTTCAATATGTTTTGTTCAGAATTAGCGATGTTGATATGCTTTTGAAGTTCATGCTAGTCTTTCGGCACAAAATTTGCGGCACTTAATGAAAAGAACTATGACGAACTTTATACCGATCAATTCTGCAGGTTTTTCTGTTTTCATATGGTACCAACATCGTTGCTGTGCATATAGTGTGTCAAAGTTCCGAACACTTTTCCGGATGTTGTTGTTTGCGGGTCACGGATAGCCCGCGGCTTGAATCGTTGCACAAGCTCGCCAACGCAGTGTATGGTTTGTGTGTTTAGATCGTTCACAATAAAAGCACACTTCTTTTCATACCAAAAAAAAACACACAGACTTCATGTTAGAGGTTCATTTTAGATGTGGAGATATTTTTTATTTGACAGTGTTGAGTAGTTGAGGAGTATGAACAAGTTGAAATTGGCAGTTTTCTCCTGTTCTGCTGCCTGTTAGCCATGGCTACTGTTAGGCTGGACCTACCTATATTTTGTTACAGCTGTGTCCATGAGAATTTCCGCTGCTTGAAACATTTCCATCAGTGTTGAAATATTTCATTTCGTTGCTGTATTCCAGTTGCCATGGAATAATCATTGGAAGTGCAGAGAAAACAAGAGGCAAGTGATGAAAATTTGTGAAACTGCTCTTGATAGAACTATGTAGGTTAGCAAAACACATTCTTACGTCCATATACTAGAGCCATTTTTGATTGTCCAAGATGATCATGTTGCATAGATTGCGTGACTTTTGTTTCATTTGCTTGATTGTCAAAAGATTGCTTGACTTTGTTCCATTTGGTGGATTACCACCCTCAAGACACAGCTTTTTTTTTGTGTGTTTGATTTTGATTATGAAAAGCCAAATTTCAAAGGGATCACCATACTTTTCATGTTAGTTGAATCATGTGATCTTGTGCTCCAGTTATAGACTAGCCAGTCTATTTTAAACTCTTTTTGATCTAAGTAGAGTCCAAACAAAAGTTAATTCATAGTATTCTTAAATGTAAAGGAAGGAAAAGTTTTTATTGACTTAGATTGTGGTGGATTGGACAAAAGCTGTTAAAAGATGTGCTGTTCAAAGTTATAATGTATCAAGAGAAAAAGCTGTTGCACCACAGTAATTTTAGTAACACACTGGCCGAAATTCCTGTGCATCGGAAAGCAATTTAATGTGTAAGAGATACACATTTGGGCATAGCGTTTATCATTGGCCCAGTGTTTTGTTCAAGTCTTTCAGTGTTAGGCTTTCTGATTTTTCTGCATGTTTGAAGAGCTTGGCTTACCTTTAGGATGCCAGTACATGATCTACACAGGAACTTTAGCTGCTGTTTTTTACCGCCTGAGTTAATTCCTTTTTTTTTTTTTTTTATGAATGTTAGCCGGTTTTGTCATTGCCCTGTTGAGAAGCAGGTAAAAGTAAGGTCTCTGACTGAATGAACTATTAGTTAATGGATCTGCATTGCCAATCAACGCATAGTTTCTCACTAAACTGATGCCCAAGAACCACGATTTAGTGAGCAGAATTACAGTGAACAAAACTAAATCTTAATTCAAGTTTGAATGGCCAGTCTTGTTTCTTACAGGTCATGAAAATCCATTTGGATGAAGATGGTCAACAGAAGGGTGCAGACATCTTGTTTTGGACCCATTTCATATTTTAACACAGAGTAACAAAATTACTTCATAGTATCTTAAGTTATGGAGAAACTCCCCACTCCAGCTATTGTTAGTGCCGTAGTAGTGGTGGCAACCGTAAAACCTGTTTTCTTAAAATGAAGTGGTATTTCACACTGAGTGAAGAAATTCATGAAAAGCATTGTGTGTCATGACTGACACCTGTTGTTTCCTTGTTACATGCCAAACCTTTCAAAAGTCTGTAGTCAAATTGCATTTTACCTGAGTGTTAGCTGATTTTTCCCATTTATGTAGCAAAAAAATACATGATTTAGCTCTAGAATTTTGTCTCCTGAAAGGCTTTGGGGAAAATCGAAGCAGTGACATGCATGGTGTTTATTTCTATTTATTTTGTTCAAGCAAGAGTGATTAAAACCTTTGAAAAATGGTACATAAATAAATAAATTATATACTACTCCTCAACTTCATATTTTCATCAGATCTCGTGATCACATGTTCTGTTTGGTGACCTGTGTTGCACACAAGGCCTGGATAGTTGACGCTCTTTCTCAAGATCATCCTTAACATAGACACTACAGACTTGCATCTTGCCAACTTGTAAAGCAGACATTTCCATCAGTTACACTTACTGAATTATGCTATTTTTAAAAGTTGGATTTTTACAGACCTGACCAGCTCTTAGAAGAATGACGTATCTTAAGTCTTCAATCACAACACACACAAACACCCTGAGTACTTCGTTATGACTATTTAAACAAAACTTTTGAAGCATCAAATGCCATGTTTCATTTCCAATGGCATAAATCAATGCTGAACACTAAAAATTATTCAAATTTTGTATTATTTTCATAAAGGTCATTCAACCAAAAAATTGACTCAAATTCTGTGGCCCTTCATGCCCTGCTCTCATGGTGACCTCAGTTTCGATGTCCTCTCCACGTCTGTGGCCTTGGTTTGGTTCCATCGGGGTCACTGGTATTAGCAAGTCCATGGGGGCTGTCGTTGGACTTGGTGGCGCCCTCTGGAGGGAGAGCTCACTCACGCCGGCTCCATGACTAAGCAATTATTGTCATCAGTAGGGGGCTTAGTAGGTGGTGTCCTGCGTATGTTAGATCTGAACAGGCGCCACTGAACACCACTGAAGTGACTCGGCGGCAGTGCAGTGTCTTCTCCAGTGGGTTGCCTCTTGACTACTTGACATTGATTGCTCCCTGTGGATTGTCGGTGCTGGGGTTGCGGCGGGGCTGACCGGGCTGTGGTTGTGGACAGGGTGTCGGAATGAGCGGTGTGTGTGTGCACTGCCTCTGAGATGGCGCAGAGGTTGGGACAGCCAAAAAAAAAAAAAAAAAAAAAAAAAAAAAAAGTGCATTTACTACTGCAGCCACAGATGATGAAGGAATCTGCATAATATTAATACTGGATGTAGATTAAAAGAACTGTGCAGCAGAGGCTGCAGAAAGCCTGACCCGTTTTTTGAGCAAAGAAGACCAACTTTGAAAATAGGGTATTTGCCATGAAATAATTAACCTGTGCTTGTGTGTGTTTATTAGGAATTCACCTTTTTTTTCTCTTTCTTTCCTTTTTTTCTTTTCTTTTTTTTTTTTCTTTTTTTAATGAAATCGAATTCTAATGAAAGTTGTTCACAGTACCATGCCTGCAGTTATAAATTCAGTATAAAGCTGTAACAACACAGGGAAAAAAAAAAAAAACCCCAGTGCAGCTATGAAACTAAAGGGGATGTCAGAACATGTAAGAAAACTTGTATTAGCCCACTCCTACAGGCATTTTCTTGCATGAATCTTCAAAAAGAGATGGATGAAACCAGCCATAACTGACTACATGATGGTTTGAAGTGGGCATCTTGCAAATGTCATGGTTGTGACGGACTGTTTCCCATCCAGTCACAAATTTTCATGCAACTGTGCTAACCGGAAGGTAGTCGTTCGGAAGCCGGTTGAAAAGTTTACCAGATTGCTACTCATCTGCGCACCGTTAAAGCCGGGTGAGCTGAACCGGTTAGGCAATCGTTGCAGTGATTCCAGCAACGCAACTTTTCAGAAGGCCGAAGAGGGACTCCGCTGTGTTTTGTGGCAGTCAGGTATTTATCATTCAATGTTTATTAGCAAACCGAAACCGTATTCCCGTTTAGGAGCGACTGAAACTTCCTTAGCGCACTTGTGAAGGATTTGTATTTTTGTTGTGTTCTGTTATCCTATGACTTGATAGGGTAACAAAACAAAATTATTTTGGAAAACATGAATAGAAGTGTGCGTTAAAGGAAGTGGTCTTCAGAAAAAAAGATTTTGTGTTATTCTATGACTTAATTAAATTGTTATGAGCTTCATGATGGGAAAAAAAAAAAGGTTTGATGTGGATGAGTATTAATTCACTCTTGATATGAATATTGAATAGTTGTGTGCTATTGGTAGACAAGAGTGTGCGGAAATCTTTCGTTTACATGTATTGAAGTAGATGAATCTTTTGAAAAAAAAAAAAAAAAAAAATTTAAATGTGGTGAAACGAAGTGAACATTCTCATTATTATACAAGTAAAGAAATGAACAATTGTGACGCGACAAAAGACATTTATAGTTTTGATGAAAAGTAATCATAAATTGTGTGTAATGAATTGTATGCATGATGTATTGAAGAGGGTCTAAGTGGGAACCCTTTCCCCAATTTGGAAACTAAATTCTGAAAGGTTTATATTGAAATCCTTTCCTGTGTAGTGTTATGATTCAGAAAAGGGAATGTTGTAGTGTTGAAGAAAGAATATGCTCATGTTTGTCCCAGGTTCAATTGGAACGCGATGTGGCTAATGAACATGTAGTCGTGATTGTAATGGATAGTAGCCATGATAGTCAAGGTAGTTGATCAGTTCCCCCAGGTAAAGTGTTCCCTGGACTGAGGGGGGACTGGCTGCCACGTTTGAGAGTCAGGGACGTAGCTGTGTCTACCCCTTTTTCTCCGCCCTGTGTCGGTGTTGAGAGGTTGGCCGGAGTTCCGACAATCTACCCTACCTGCCACTGCGCCCAGGACCGACTACCCACTGAGCCAGTTGGGCTGGAGACGCCACTGCTGCCAAGCCAGAGCGCCGCTCCTGAGTTCTGAACCAGCAACCTGTTGGCTGGGCCGTCGCTACATTCTGTGTTTCTGTGTGTGAGCCACAGCTCCTGTGTGAGACTGTCGCTTTGTCGCTGGCAGAGACGCCATGAGTGTGTTAATGTTATGTTTTTTTTTTTTTTTTTTTTTTTTGAGCCACAGCTCTGTGAAGTTAAGCGAGTTCTGTGTCAGACTTGACGCTGTAGACGTTGTCATCTTCATCTTCGTCGTCTTTGTCCTCTTCGTCGTCGCCGCCAGCCTCATCGTCCTTGGAACCAGCAGCGATAGTAGATAGTGAATCATATATAGATATAATAGATATATATTTTGTGTCGTGCACCCTGTGTGTGGTGTACTTGAAGTATTGATATATACATGTAGTTCTGTGTGTACGCCTTGTGGTTGCGTGCCGACTATTGATGTTCTTGCATTTATTATATATGTTTGTCTGATGGCTTGGGCAGCATAACCAAAAAAAAAAAGTGTTGTTCTGTTGCCTGGCTGTCAATGTTTGTGTGAGTGGGTGTGTGTATGTGAATTGGAAAAGTCGTGCATGCATCCATAATTTCTGTGTGAGAGTCAGACACCCGCAGACACCACCCATTCCATCCGTAACAACGGTCATTGTTCACCCACACTCGTTTTTCACTCTCAACTTTGTTTTTGTCTGTCTGTCAGTCAGTCTCCCTGCCTCTGTTTCTGTCTTGATTTTCTGTCTCTGTTTCTGTCTGTCTGTCTCTCTTTAATTCTATCAGCCTCTCTGTTTCTGTTTGTCTAAAGTATCAGTCTTTTTCTCTCTTACACGCACACACACCACACCACACCACACCACTCCACACCATGCTATACTACACACACACACACACACACACACACACACACACACACACACACACACACACACACACACACACACCCTCATACACTAGCACGTGTACACACATGCATTCACATACACACACACACACACACACACACACACACACACACATGGTAAAAAAAAAAGACATTAGAAAAATTTAAGGAAAAAAAAAAAGTAAAGAAAAAAGAATTCTCCCATTATATTCAGTGTTGTGCCCCATTGCATCTCTCTCTCCAAGTGTTGTCCTCCTTTGAGTCCTATCCTTACTTTCATCCCCCGTTTGTGCATGCCCTCTGATTGGCTCACACACATAAATAGACAGAGTGACAGAAACTGATAAGAAAAGAGGTATGAATAATAAATCAAAAGCTGATAAAAGTAAAACACTCAAACATTATTTATTCAGAATCCAGTTCCAATGCCAGTAAACTTGAGTTCAGTGTTATCACCAGCAATGAGTAAATGTGAGCACCTACACTATCATGATTTTAACTATAAAACTTGATAAAGGTGGGATGTCCTTCGATTATCGTCATAGAATTTCCTCTCTGTGCAAGCCAATTCCATCAGTTTTACTGCTTCACAATATTCTTTGGATGCCCAATGACAAGCAAGAGGCCAGTGATGAATATTAGTGGAACCTCTGATGAAGCT
Source organism: Conus betulinus (assembly GCA_016801955.1). Taxonomy (NCBI): domain Eukaryota; kingdom Metazoa; phylum Mollusca; class Gastropoda; order Neogastropoda; family Conidae; genus Conus; species Conus betulinus. The sequence continues at coordinate 265,767 of JADBJO010000197.1, forward strand.
TTGTGGATATTGGCCACTCTTAAACGATGCGCAACACATTCAAACGTCAATAACAAGGCCATTTTAATTGTCCGGACAGGTCATACTACATAGATCGTTCAAATTCTGTTTCTTTCTCTCGGTCTCACTGGATTATCACCCACAAACCATAGCTGAATTGTCGGTTTTGATTCTGAAAAGCCAAAGTTTTGGAGGATTTTCCATGTTTTTCGCTCTCTTGTGTCCAATCAGAGACTGGACAATTTATTTTGATGACTCTTGTTAATAATGTTAGTTTTCAGTAGAGAAGAGTTCTCAAGCAGAAGTTGTTCACTGATTCAGAACACTATGAAACGTGGAGGAAAGTCATGTTTGTATTGACTTAACCAGCCGCTGTGGTGAAGTGGTTAGTGTCGCGGACTCCAGGCTGGGAGGTCGTGGGTTCAAATCCCATCAGAGTCATGTGGGGTTTTTCTGGTCCGACCGGCTCCTACCCAGAGTTGAGTTTGCTACGAGCTCAGTTGGGAAGACTGGGACCACACAGTCGAGTTTCATCCACTAATGGATGCATTTCTGAGAGCGTTGCTCAAATTTCCTGACCAACAGACTGCAGGTGCCTGTATCTCTCGGGCCTGGTTGACGCCGGGATATATTATGAAAGGAAGTGTAGAGTACAGCCCTGTCATGTAGTCTCAGACCAAAATGGAAATCCGTAGCATCATCTAATCATCCTCATTCTCATCGATCAGCATAAAAAAAAAAAAAAAAAAAAAGTCTCAAATTTTGTGGCCCTTCATGCCCTGCTCTCATGGTGACCTCAGTTTCGATATACTCTCCGCGTCTGTGGCCTTGGTTTGGTTCCGTCGGGGTCACCGGTATCGGCGAGTCCATGGGGGCTGTCGTTGGACGGACGTGGTGGTGTCCTCCCGGGGGAGAGCTCACTCGCGCTGGCTCTGCGACTAAGCAATTATTGTCGTCAGTAGGGGGCTTAGTAGATGGTCCTGCGTATGTTAGATCAGAACAGGTGCCACTGAACACCACCGAAGTGACTCGGCAGCAGTGCAGTGTCTCCTCCAGTGGGTTGCCTCTTGACGACATTGACTGCTTTCTGTGGATTGCCGGGGCCGCGGCAGGGCCGACCGGGCTGTGGCTGTGGACGGGGTGTTGGAATGAGCGGCGTGGGTGTACTGCCTTTTGAGGTGGCGCAGAGGCTGGTACAGCAAAAAAAAAAAAAAAAAAAAAAAAAAAGTTTTTGTTGACTTGGATCAGGATGGATCGGACGAAAATGCTTTTGGGTGACTCACTGCTTGGGGTTATAATGCGTACAGGAGAAAGTCATTGAGTCACACTAAATTCTGGAATGTTTTAGTAACACACCGGCCTGAATGCCGGTGCCTCAGATGGGAATTTAAGGCGTAAGAGATGCACACTTGTGCGTAAGAATGATCACTGGTCTTGGTTGAGATTGGATCTGAAAGGGACAATTCATAACTCAATTGCTCTGTTTTAAGACAAGTTTAACAAAATTTGCTGTGGGAGGGAAACATGCATACCAGCCACTCATTCCCCTTCCTGTCCGGAATTTCAACGTTTGCTTCCCGACATTGTGAGGGTCCAATTGTACACACTATGTTATACTTAAATGCATAAGAGCACAGCCCCCCCCCCCTTTTTTTTTTGTTTTGCTTTTTGTGTGTGTGGTGGTGTTTTAGGCAGCCTACTTTTGAACAGCTATGCTAGAATGTTTCTTGAAGTCGGTATTGTATACTTGTAACCAGTCTTTTGTAAAATGGATGTATTGATTTGTGGCTTAGAATAGTTAGATAGATGAGTTTATATGCAGGGTAAAAGAGTTTAAATGAGACAGGCAGAGTAAACAGAATCGTGTCAGGAAAAATATTAGAGGAGGAAACTGATTCTGCATGCACTAGTTAGTTAGAGTGAGAACACCCAATCAGTACAATGTCATATTGATTAGGGAGTGTTTTGTTGAAGCCAGATTGTATGTCTTACATTGTGCTTAGTCATTGACTTTATCATTTTAGAGAGTGTGGGGTAAACTCTGTAAAATTATTGTGTTTACCTTTTAAAAACAAATTTAATCCATGATCATTGAAATGTGAATTGAATGTCCGAAAAGACAGGGCATTTGTACTTTCAAATTGTGCCAAGCTCGCAGAGTCAAAGAAACTGATTCATAGTTTTAATATTTGTGAATGTATATTTTCCCTTCCCATTAGCACCTCATATCTTTGGTTAAAGATTGAACATGACACAGAGTGACAAGTGTAACAGCTGTCTAACCATTTTCATAAGATGCTGCTTATGCATATAATCTGAATTTGTCTCCATGGGTGCCACTTTTCCGTCTGGTAATTGAAATCCGTTTTCCCGGCAAGGCCCAGATGGAAATTCCGTTTTTCAAGTTCGTTATTCAAAAAAAAAAAAATTTTTTTTTTTTTGAAAAAACAGTTGAATCGGTGGTATTATGAGCGAAGCAGCACTGTAGCAGACAACCGGAAATGAGGAAGCGCTCTATCGTTGAAGTCCACACAGGTCGGTGATCTTTTTTTTTTTTTTTTTTTTTTTTTTTTTTTTTTTTTTTTTTTTTTTTTTTTTGCTGTCCCAACTTCTGCGCCACCTCAGAGGCAGTGCACCCACACCGCTCATTCCGACACCCTGTCCACAGCCACAGCTTGGCTGGTCCCGCCGCAGCCCCGGCACTGGCAATCCACAGGGAGCAGTCATTGTCAAGTCGTCAAGAGGCAACCCACCGGAGGAGACACTGCACTGCTGCTGAGTCACTCCGGTGGTGTTCAGTGGCGCCTGTTCTGATCTAACATACGCAGGACACCACCTACTAAGCCCCCTACTGATGACAATAATTGCTTAGTCGCGGAGCCGGCGTGAGTGAGCTCTTCCTCCGGAGGGTGCCACCACGTCTGTCCAACGACAGCCCCCATGGACTCGCCGATACCGTTGACCCCAGCGGAACCAAACCAAGGCCACAGACGTGGAGAAGACATCGAAACTGAGGTCACCATGAGAGCAGGGCATGAAGGGCCACAGAATTTGAGACTTTTTTTTAAAGCTGATCGATGAGAATGAGGATGATGAAGATGATGTTACGGATTTCCATTTCGGTCTGAGACTACATGACAGGGCTGTACTCTACGCTTCCTTTCATAATATATCCCGGCGTCAACCAGGCCGAGAGATACAGGCACCTGCAGTGTTGGTCAGGAAATTTGAGCAACACTCGCAGAAACGCATCCATTTAGTGGATGAAACTCGATTGTGGGGTCCCAGTCTTCCCAACTGAGTCCGCAGCAAACTCAACTCTGGGTAGGAGCCGGTCGGGCCAGAAAAACCCACATGACTCTGATGGGATTTGAACCCACGACCTCCCAGCCTGGAGTCCGCGACGCTAATCACTTTGCCACGGCGGCTGGTAGGTCCGGCGATCTTTGTTAGCCTATGTCGCGCCATTGTGCTGGTAGAAAAAGTTTTCCAGTTCGGTAACAAAGTTTGGTCATGCCGTTCTTACAAGAAGGGGATTCAAATCTGGCTACTGTTGCCTGGGTGCCCCTGGACCCCTGCCTCGTTTTCAGTTTTTTTCTGATTTTTAAAGTGTCCCCTTGTGTCTCTTTTTAGTTTTGGTCAGATATTAGTGTGCTGACTTTCAGAAAACAAAATCACTTTTTTTTAATGATTGATTTATTTCATATTTATTTCATTTTGACTTTGGATTAAAAAAAAAAAAAAAAATCTGAATCGATGATGCATTTTGACTTTGGCTAAAAAAAAAAATCTGAATCGTTGAATGTAAATTCCTAAATGATCTGCTCATTTCCGAAAAAGCATCTGATTTTATGAAACATGACATTAAAAGTTGCTGCGCCAAGACAGAGAAATATCAATGAGGATGATTAAGATGATGCTAGGGATTTCCATTTCGGTCTGTCTGAGACTACATGACAGGGCTGTACTCTACGCTTCCTTTCATAATATATCCTGGCGTCAACCAGGCCAGAGAGATACAGGCACCTACCTGTAGAGTTGGTCAGGAAAAATTTGAGCTACACTCTCAGAAACGCATCCATTAAGTGGATGATGAAACTCGACTGTGTGGTCCCAGTCTTCCCAGCTGGGTCTGCAGCAAACTTAACTCTGGGTAGGAGCCGGTCGAGGCAGAAAAACCCACATGACTGATGGGATTCAAACCCACAACCTCCCAGCCGGGAGTCCGCGACGTTAACCACTTCGCCACGGCAGCTGGTAAATGCACATATTAGTACTGCACTTATCTATCCTAATTTTTTTCTGTTATTGCATTTTACTCACTTTTCATCTAAAACAGTATGGCATGGTTGTCAGCAATGTAACGGACTGACTGCTGAAGAGACAGAAGTTTTATACTACTCCAGTAAACCAGTGAGTTGTCAAGTTGGAAAATCTAATGATGTAGACTGAAAGCTCACTCATTTCCAATGATGTAGACTGAAAGCTCACTCATTGTTTCATCACTGTTAGTTTATATATTTTTTTCCCACTGGAATATATTACTAAACCATAGTGACTCTTCAATTAATAATACTCATCAGTAGTACTCAGGTTATTGCAGTTTGTATATGATCTTGATAAGAAAAGAAAGAAAGAAACAAGCAAAAATGTTGACTCATTTCCACACTATTCAATAGCAGTGTGTTCTTGATTGTTTCAGATCTCGGCTTTCATGCAACGTGTATTTGATTGTCCTCAGTCGACTGATAACCTTTCAAGTACATTTGTAAGTATATGTAGACATATATCCTTTCTGATGAAGTTTGGAAAATCATTTTATGATCATGTGTTCATGGTTTGCATAGATTTTCATTATTTGCACAATTATTTTCATTAGTTTGAAAGTGTTACATGAAATATGTGATTATTATGATATTAAGCTAAAGCCTAAATTTCACAAGATTTTTGTGTGTGAAAAAAGGCAGAGATTGTTTTTCTCCTCTCCCCCCCCCCCCCTCCCCCCATTTCCCCCATCCTGTGTGTTTTTTAGGTGGAGAGAGGAGGGGGACACCAGAAGTAACTACTTTCTTGAGAATAGGCGACTGTTATCCTAGAATTATTAGAAGAAAAAAAAAAGGGGAAAACAGGCCTTTTTTGTTTGACAAAAAAAAAACAAACAAAATCAAAACTGAATACCTCTTTTAACTTACATGAAGGGGGAAAAATCAGGAACTTGAATTGAAAATGAAGGAAATACATTCTGATTAACATAAAGATTTGATACTAGTGGAAGATCAGAACAGGAAAAGGTGTCTTGTTCAACAGGACTAGATGAACACTGCCGCTGTCATTTTTTTTTTCTTTTTATGGTGAGTTACAGTCCGTCTTTGAAGTTTTTAGACACTTTGTTGAAAAAAAATTACATATCCTAGTCCTTGACACAAAATTAAAAAACTGGCGTTGGTACACAAATTACACCTCACAGACATGCCTACCATCACTGAACAGCCGTATTTGTTACGGGAAAACGTCAGAATCGAGGTTTGTTCCAGACGTTACGGTCTGGGATCGCATGTTTCCGGGAAGAAAAAAGGAAAACTAAAACGAAATTAAACGAGTGGACAATTTTTCATAGAGAGACAAAGCGGATGACGGTTAGGACGCTTAAGAGCTGTGCGCATGCTCACACGGCCATATCCATTGACGAAACATGCTAAACGGAGCAGAGGTTCTGAAAAAGCATGCTCGACCATCAGACATGGTTAGCATCAAGACTGCGAAGCGAGTGTGCGAGACAGATGATGAAGATACTCAAAATGGACCCCAGGGGCAGTCGCGCGAAAAAAAAACAAGATCGCCGTCGGCAAATCTTTCGTAAACAGTACAGTGAGAGGTGGTCATGTGTTTGTGTCACCTAATACACATTGCAGCAGACAAAGATGTGTGAATTGGTCTACCCCACCTGACCCTCTCTCCGTCTCTCTCTCTCAGAATTGTTACGGTGTTTGTGTGTGTGTGTGACTTGTGTTTGAATATACATGTGTGTGTGAACCTAACACGCACGTGGTTGTGTCCACAAAAGGAACGGTTTGTTCTGGATTTTTATGAGATCTGTTCCTGATAGTAAGATTTTGGGGTAGGCATGTCTGGCCTCATGTTTGTATCATGGCCTAGCTCTAAGTTACAGTAGAGCCAACAAATTCGGAAAGCCAAACAGTCCAAAATTGCTGAGTCTCGGACTTCCCAATTCATATGCCTTATTTTTACTTTTAAGTGTTACTGGAGAATCAGAGTCAGAAGAAGCTGTTATTTTTGAGAAAACTTGACACACTGCTTAGAACAAGCCATCCTGTTTGGCATGAGCTGTAATAATGGATCAGTGATTCAGTCAGTTACATCAGGATAGGTTTTTAGCCTCGCTGACACAAGCTTTAGATCTGTTGAATTGTTTTCTTGCTAGGCATTGTGACAGCGAATTCTGGGCATGAGAGAGAAAACCAAACAACTGTCAGACTTCCATTTCTTTTGCAAGTATAATCGTTCAGGCAAGGTTTGATACAAGTTCATGTTGACCAGACATATCACGGCTTACATGTGTTAGCCCCAAGCAGATAGTTCAGCGTGTGTGTGTGTGTGTGTGTGTGTGTGTGTGTGTGTGTGTGAGAGAGAGAGAGATGGAACAATACACATTTCCTGGATGTCAAAAAAAAAACAAAAAAAAAACATAGGAATGCTTATCCAGATTCAGATAAATCAATAGAGACGGGTATGCTTGAAGTCCAGGCTGATATTTCTGCAGCTTTTGTGAAAATTGAATGCTACACATAAATGAGGACCCAAGTCTTTGATCCCCATACACATACACACAAATGACTAGTGAGGAAGAGTAAAAATCAGGTAGTCCAACAGATTTCAGAAGATTGAAGTTGTGAAATAAGCACATCTGTACATCAATCAGGAGCCCTGTACTATCATCAGATATCTCCTGCCTCACAAAGCAAAATGCTGGCACCGCCAAATTCAGTTTGCATCACCATGTGACATAACGTTCAGATACTGGATGAATTTGAAGTGTAGAGGTTTTAACTGGTTTTGGTGGTTTTTGTTTAATTAATCCATTTATTTTTAGAAAAAGACGTTAAGAATACTAATAGACCAGATCGTGAACACTATTTTCAACTTTGAAATCTTTTAGAATGGAATGGTCGATGGTGCATGAAAATCATGTTTAATAGTAGTTTTTTCTTTGCACATTGGCAGTTTTACATGAACGAAAGTTCTTCTTTTTTCCTTTTAACTTATAGATAATGCATTGTAGTTACGTGAAGCTGTATGTCTTAAGTTGAAAGATTTTACCCACATAATGACATATTTGATGCACCTGTTGAGTTCATAGAGAAATTTCAAATAGGCTGCCAAATGATGAAATATAACCATCTCTTGATATGATTTTGATCTGATAATGAAATTTCCTGTAAAAACAAATATAAGTAATCAGTTGTCCATTTTCCAGCCGCAGTTTTCAGAATCCTTGATCATAAGAAGGACCAGTTTTCTCTGTCTCTTTTTGTACGCCCAGTTCTTAAAGAACAGGAAGAAATGCTGTGTTGTGTGTCCGTGGTCAAAATGTGTTCTACCTGCTACAGACAAAACTTTTTGGCCGATCTCTCTAAAAATGTGTAGGTATCTTCATTATGGGTCACGGGTGATGCCCGATGTTTTATTTTTACCGGAGTAGCCGTTACTAACTACTTTAACGGCCAAAAACGGTTTTTTTTCTTCTTATGGAATATCTCGGTGATGAAATACATTATGACGCATGTTTGATTGTGACGTCAATTACATTATGACACATGTTTGTGACGTTTTTCTGGAAGATAAACTAGGAGTATGTTTGTAAGCTCCGCGTCATTTTTTTTTTTTTTTTTTTTTTTTTTTTTTTTTTTTTTTTTTTGCTTTTTAAAGTCTGTGACTGCTTTATTACTTTACAGGGTTTGTAGGCTCCTTGAAACTCCTTGACATCTGACAGCAAATTTCAAGACCTTGAAAACCTTTGAAAATCAATAAAATGTGGTTCTGTTGACCAAAACCTCCTTGATAACCTTCGAAAATCAAGCCATTGGCTCCAAAAATCTTTCATGTGGCAAAAAGAAATGGCAGTTTGATTTTTCTGCATTCAGGTTGATGAAAAAAATTATTAAAAAACAAATTTTAAGAAAAACATCATCATGAGCTTGGATTGCTGTCTCTGCTATTTAACCAAGGGAGATAATTTGTAACTTCATCAATTTGATGTTCATATTATCTCCCTTGGTTAAATAGAAGATGACAATCCAGGATCACAGCAGTTTGATTTTTCTGCATTCAGGATGATGAAAAAAAAAATCATTTGAAAACAAATTTTTACAAACATCATGATCCTGGATTGTGGTCTGCTATTCAACCAAGGGAGATAATTTTAACTTCATCAAATTGAATTAACCGTCTTCAGTATGCACTTATATGAGCTTAGTTACGCCGAAAACCATCGGCAAGGTAAGTAACTCCGTAATTTGAACATGGTTAACCAATGAAAAAATAATTTAAAAGAGAGGACAGGAAATAATGAAATGAAAATAATTTTAAAAATTCCTACGAATATATATGTTGCTATATTGTAAGTTTGAAGAATGTCACATGAGCCATTTACTCGGGGGGGGGGGGGGGGGGGGGGGGGGGGGGGATCTTCTTCAGAACTTTCTTCTGAATGCTGTTCATCACACCTGGAACCTCATCCCAGTCGAAATCTAGGTCACTCTAAGCTTCATTACCCAGCACTTTCACTAAGTCTTATGCCGTAAATCCTACAAAACACAGTATCTCCATCACTAAATCTCATTATAGAACGGCAGAAATCAAGGTTAGCCGTGGTGAAAAACACAGCAATTCGACCTCAAAACTTAAAAAATTGGTAACTAGAGAACCATGGCACGCATCGACTGTTTTTTCGCAAACGGAAGTAAATGGCTACAGGAAGAAGGATGTCGCGTTTCTCGCGAGACTTTCTTTTCTACAAGAAACATGGCGGCACCCATTGTTGTTACGTGTTTAACTGGGCGCTGGCGCGCTCAGCGTTTTGGCTGTGTAATTTCCGGTCGGGCGCTAGCGGGCGTGCGCTTGTCAAGAGAGTTAAGAACTTACAAATTATCTCCCTTGGTTAAATAGCAGACAACAATCCAGGATCACGACAGTGTTTGCAAAAATTTGTTTTTAAATGATTTTTTTCATCAGCCTGAACGCGCAGAAAAATCAAACTGCCATTTTTTTTTTTTTTTTATTTTATATTCATGGAAGCATTGTTGTAGCCTTGAAATGAAATAAGCACTCCTTGAAAACTCCTTGAATGTTGTTCTTTGGAGTCTGTAGGAATCTTGTTAAAGTGCATTGTCTTTTACAGTAGCGATTTTAGTTGACAAGAAAGATTTGATATATTTATGTTGGTAATTATATTACAAATGCCTAAGTAAAATATATTGATTTTGTAAAGACTATTTGTTGCCTTAAAGCAAATGAAGATGATTGTTATTGTAGACTGTATTTGCTGCCTTAAAGCAGTATTTGGTACCGGCAAAAGAAAAAAATTTCCGGGTACAGCCAAGCACTAGCCGGTACCATCCTAATCATGCAGCATAGAAAAATAAAATCAAAGTATTGGGTCAATCATGCAAAACAACTGCAAGTGGCTACACGGACGGACTAATGCAACAACCGATGACAGCACAAATCATTTTGCAGTGCACGAAACGGGCAGATATCAAAAAGAAAACTGAAAAAACCCAACTTACCCAAATGAATGAACGATATCCATCAGCATCGCAACAGTTTTTAGTGAAACGACATTAGCCATGCGTTTTTTCTGTTGTATTATGGAAACGGCGCTTACATGGCTGGCGCTTTTCTGGTGCTCAACTAATGCTGATCGTTGGAAGTTGCATGATCCTTTTGTAAAGCCATTAACTTTCTTAGCTTCTTCACAAACTGTGCAGAAAATTGCCGACTTGCCAGTTTTTTCATCTTCTTCTCTTCTGTGCCAAGGAAATTCAGACACCCAGGCACTGTTGTATTCTTTTGTCCTCTGTCGTTTATTGGGTTTTGATGCTGAAGAAGAATCTGCAGCTGATTCTGAGTTTGACTGCACAGATTCAGTTGAGTTTTTATTAGATCTAGGTCTAGTATCTCCACTTTCAGCTGTGCTGCCACTTGCTTGACTGTTTGTTGTAAAAAACGAATGTATCGAACGTTGCTGCGCCATTTTTGCAGAGAACAGAAGAAACCTTCGTCTGGGCCTAGTTAACGTTCAGTGTGAAACACGTGCCCTGTGTGTGTGAGAGAGAGAGAGAGAGAGAGAGAGAGAGGGGGGGGGGGGGGGGGGGGGGGGGGGGGGGGGGGGGGGGGGGGGGGGGGGGGAGAGGGGGTGAAATGCTTGGTTCACCCAGACAGAAATGGAACAAACCGTTACCATAAACACTGGCTGTATTAATGAGCGCAGTCCATTTTTTAGCTCGGGTAAAAAAAAAAAAAAGGGAGGAGAGGCAGGGGCAAGGGTGGAAGAGTGATGACGCGTGGCTGTCGTCACCACACTTCCTGTTTAGTTCCCACCACTTGCGTGGCCATCCTCTCATCTGACGATAACCAGGTGGCATTGAGACAGAGTGTGTATGCAAAAGAGAGGCTGTGTTCTGCCGGTACATGGTACCGGTGACTTTTTTTTTTATCGGTACAAGGCAAATATTTACCGGTAAAAACCGGCATATGCCGGTCTAACGGAACCTCTGTGCCCCCATGCATTATTTTCGTTACTGATCTGATGAGTGAAGGAGAAAAGGTACCAGTTGAGCAATATGGACTGGTGTAAAGAACGTTACGGATAAACTAAAAGCGTTTTAATTGCCCCCCGCCCCCCCTTCCCCTAAAGAAATTGGTATGAAATTGAGAGCTATTGTTTTGGAGATTCATGTACACAGATTGAACGATTGTAATAGCTGTGATGCATGAATTATTGTAAAAGAATTACGTTGGTGACTGTTTTGGATGACAAAAGTGTATTATAGCTCTTTATTTATCATATATAAAAACATATGATTATGATATATGATGATATATGAAATCAGAAGTCCATAATTTTTAAACTGTGTAGTATAACGGACACAGTGATACGTGTAAACACAATCATCAGTTCCAAGTTGTTACACAGGTGCAAATACAGGCTGTTAGGACCATCCAGGAAAAGAAACTGGATGACTTGGGCTCCAGATAAATTGTAGCGTGAAATCATGGACATCAAGTGAAATTGTTCTTGTTTACATGAAGAGATCATAGACCGATCCCAACAGCTCCTTTTGTCCGTCAGCAGATGGAGCCTCTGCTGAGAGAGGCACCCCACAATGAGACCTGCAAAGTAATTGGGTAAATGAATGCAAGCCAGAGAGAGAGCAACCCAAGGGCCAGCCCAAGATGAAGTTGCACTGGCAGTGGAGAGGGATTGCTGATTTGTCTACATTAGTACATAAGTTGGAATGACAACAGCAGACGGGCCACAGTGTATGGTGGAGGAGTGTCTTGACTGCTTTATGTGTCCTGTGACTCACAGCAACATTGTCCTAGTGCGTTACATTGTTGTGACTGAGCAACATTGTCCTAGTGTGTTACATTATTGTGACTCACAGCAACATTGTCCTAGGGCGTTACAATATTGTGTAAGTTTGATTTTTGTGCTAACAGGGCAAAAGGTCACCTGTTACCCATTGTGGGTGTACATGCCTCCACTTTGTTAATGGGATCATTTAAAGAGAGAGCAGGAGTGGGAGAGATCGCGATTCTGAAGAAAATGCAGCCTTGGGAGAACTGGTGTATTAAAGAGGGAGTAGGTGTGTGAGAGAGATCGAGATTGTGAGAAAATGTGGCTTTGGGAGAACTGTTGTATTAAAGAGAGAGCAGGAGTGAGAGAGATCGAGATTTTGAAGAAAATGCGGCTTTGGGAGAACTGGTGTATAGAAGAGAGTAGGTGTGAGAGAGATCGAGATTCTGAAGAAAATGCAGCTTTAGGGGAACTGTTGTATTAAAGAGAGAGCAGGTGCGAGAGAGATTGAGATTCTGAAGAAAATGCGGCTTTGGGGAACTGGTGTATAAAAGAGAGTAGGTGTGAGAGAGATTGAGATTCTGAAGAAAACGCGGCTTTGAGAGAGAACTGTTAAGAAAATTACTGGAAAGTAATGACCCCCACCCCCATTCTTTTTTTCAGACTTCTGAAGCATGGTTTCAGTGACAGCACTTCCACTGGAATTTGACAGTGATCAGAGAGAAAAAGAAAACTGCTTTTACAGCTTTGTAAGAAATACATAATATGCAGTTAATGTTATACTCAAAAGAAACAAGTATTTTATCATTTTTGCCATGTGGTCAGTAGAAATCCCAAAGTTGGAGATGGTTGTATGCATAAATATTGTGGCAGTCACCCTTGTCTATGGAACCTGACTGTGTCTTGTATAACTGTCGCTTTGTAATTCCCTTGCACTTGGTTAAATTTGACAGCACCTTTTTCACCCACTGCTTCCAACTTGCTTGTTTTCCAGCAATAAAGGGGAGCGACCTGCATTCGCCCAATCTGCATTTTTTGCTCCGACATAAAGATGCAGCAAGGTACAGTCTGTTGGAGACCAGAATCTAATTTTATACAGAAAATTCATTGAAAACATCTAGTACAAAATGGGGAGATTTATTTGTAGATGTTTTGAATTGTGAAAAGGTTAACTAAGGGAATGTCGTTTTGAGTAGAATATGTTTATGTAAAGTATTTCTTTTGAATGTGTAATATAAATTATTCGTCATATGACAAACCCTTACTTGCTTGGAAACCATGTGATGGTCTCACTCCTGGAGATACGAGTCCATTCCTAAGTCCCTGTTGTCTTTTTCTTACCTTCCAGTATGATAGCCGTTTAAACAAAGTGAGATGATGTTGGGATGGACAAGGAAAGGAAATTTATGATTTATGTAAGTTATAATTTTTTGAGCTTGGTCCCAGATAACTCCTCGAAATGCAGCATATTCAGTTTACCTGATGGTCACGAACGGGTGAAGTAGAGTTCAGAAGGGGAGAATCTGAATAGCAGCAGTAAGGTATTTGATAGAAGCTAGGAACACTGCAGAGACAAAAGATTAGGTTTCATGGGATAACATAAGGATCCACCATTTCACCATTTTTTTGTAAGAAGTATGGACATGTTTTGGAGTTCTTTTTGGATAAGATTTTCAATGCATTTTTAAAGCTACTGACATATCACACATAGTGCGTCAGACTTTTTAGGCAACTGAAGTGCCGTTGGCTTCTGCACTTTTCTCCCAGTAAGTTTCTTGGTCTACAGTTACTGTGATTCTTTTTATGGGTGGTTCTTTGACTGCTCCATAGTGTGGTGTGGTGCCAGTCGTTGCCAGTTTGAAGTGAAAACGGGATCTATCTGCATGATTATAACTGACTTGATGTGGAAAAGCAGGCTTCAGTCAAAGCTGTGGATGACATGACATGGACAGTATGATGGAATTGATTGAAGATATTTGAGAATAGTTTGGATTATATATAGCATGACCTGTATTTAGGAGAGGCTCCTATTTGAAGAGTTCATTGCTGGTATCAGGATGAATTTGATTTTGTGGCATTGTTTTCAGGATTGCTGTGGATTGTTTTTTCTGCTGATGAGATGACGGGTAGCATGCTATCAAAATGAAACCATAAAGATAGTAAAATGGATTTTGTTTTCTGCTGAGTTACATTCCTTTCATGAAGACTTATCCATTGAAGTCTGGTCCCCTGTTTGTCTTCCAGATTATTTTGTGTTTCCAGTTTTCATATTTATTTGATGATTTGTAATTCTGGAGATCATTATTGCTGAAGTGGATGGAAATGGGATTGTGATTTTTTGTGATTCCCCCCCCCCCCTTCTTTTTTTTTTTTCTTTTTTTTTTTTTTTTAAAATTTTTTAAGGAAAACTAAGGCTTCTGTCTTGAATGTTGGTGACTTGAAACTGCCAGTTGGATGTAATTAAATAAATGTGTCTTGCTGAAAATGGTAAAAAAAAAAAAAAAAAAAAATGTAGTAAAGATAATATCTTTAAGTGTGTAGGTGGTCCACTGTTCAACAGATTTGTACAAGCTACTGATAACTGGGGTAAATTTGATTTTACTGCATTGTTTTCAAGAGTTCCGTTGATTTTTTTTCTCTGTTGATATGAGAATGGCTAAGCAGGCTGTAAGAATCAAACGTTGACGTAGGTTATGTTGTTCTTGTCATTAAGTGTCAACGTTAAAAGTCTGTTGAAAAATTCTTGTTCCCTGTTTGTTTTGATTTCATTTCTGGGTGATTTTAATTCTCAACTTGTTTTATATGACTTTGATAATTCATATTGTGAAAGTTTTTCAGTCTTAATTGTGTTGATGATTATAAAACAGCAAATTGCTTCTCAACTTCCCCTAACTTGATCCCTTCGCCCTTCCGTCACCCTTCCTTTGTGCCAGAATAAGACATGTTCTGTATTTGAAGCACATGGTCGTGTTGAAAAAATACTTGACCTCAGTATGTGTGCAGATTTTATTGCATTCAGTCATAGAGATGACTTTTTGAATGCAGTATCCTTGCAGACTTGGCTAGTAGATACACATTCAACTGGAAAACGTCTTGAATATTTCCTGTCGTTTGATATTTATGACCCCAGTTCTTTTCACAAAGTTGAATGTTTCTGCATGGGGGAAAAAACCCTGAAAAGATTGGGGCAGACTTGTGTAGTCAATGCCTGGACACACAAAAACTTTTTCATTTCTTCCTTGAAATAGTTTGCTTTACCACATGACATTAGGTTGCTTAGACATTTATTTGGTGGAATTGGTTGATGGGTGAAGGGATCAGTGTTGTAAGTGAATCAATGAATGTGGACTTTGTATAGGGAAAGCTGATGGAGAAGTAAAAATGATAATTATAGGCTAGCTATGGAGAAATTGGTTCAAAATGGTTGTGGGGTAAAGTGTGTGGAGAAATATGTGGACAAGATGTGTGTGTTTGTGTTTTCTTTTCAAAGGTGAGTGTTAACATAAAATGGTGATGTCATCAGTGGGCCAGCGTCCAGCAGACAAGCAGCAGTGGACAACAGGCACTGCTGGTTGGGTGCAGAGAAGTTCTGACAGTGACATTGACTGGACTCAGCCTCCTCCGATTTCTGCACCGCCACATTCTGCAGGGGTGCCAGGTGGGTTAAAAGTCTGCTGCTGTTGTGTGGAGATGTGTCCCCCTCCCCTGTAGATCCTGTTCTGTCCCCTCTTCTCATGTGTGTATGTGGGCAAGTGCTTGGATTGAAACTGCATTAATTGGAACACACGGTTTGGATACTACTTTATGAAACAAAACGACGACCGAACAAAGGATGTTTAACTCAATCAAGTCACAGACAAAATGGACCGGTTTGTCCCTCAGAGTACACAATTTTCGGCAGTTTTTAAAAAAGATGAAAAATCAGCCACTTCTCCTTGGAGCATGAAACACACCAATGGATAGAAAAAAAAAAACAATATATTTATCACAATGCTTACCTTGAGTGATGAATCCACACAGTTCACATGATGTAAGTAATTCAAAGTGATAACACATTTGCAAAAAACAAAAAACTTTTTGTGCACACTGTAATCCAGTTCGTTATGCTCTCTATCCTCCCACAGAAGTTCAATTACACTTCTGAGCACATGGTATGACCTACAGAGAATAGTATATTTATGACAGTTGCATAAAACACAAGAATTTGACCACAGAATGTTTGTTCCACTCTCATGTTCTGCACAAACATACTTCACCTGGGCACAGCCATGTTCAAAATCATGTGATTGTGGGAATTGAGAGTATGACAAATCAAATCCGCATAAAGCTACTACAGAATACACACAGTGTAAGGGAAGCAACTGCAAAAAAAAAAAAAAGGCCCTAAGCTGTCCCAGAAACATTTATTGCCCTTTAATGGAAGGTGGTATGATTTTTTTTTTTTAAATCGTCAAATTCTGTTGGAAACATGTGTCCGACATGCCTTCAAGTGATGTGAACAGAATCAGAAACCTGCTTTCGACAAGGCTCAAGAATCGGAAATCCGCTTTCGACAAGGCTCGATTGAGTTAAAAAAAAAAAAAAAAAAAAAAGCTAGGGTAAATGACATAGATATTGAATCTGTACATAAAGACCATTTCAAAGTATATGAATTGGTAAACAGTAATATGACGATATCAGATTCTCTTGATCATAGCTTTCAGATATTCTTGTATTTTCCATCTTTTTGAATTCATTCCCCCTCCCCTCCCACCACCTACTGTGGTCCCAGTCACTCACAATACCAATGCGTGCATACATAGTGGAATTCACTTACTGC
This sequence comes from Conus betulinus, assembly GCA_016801955.1. NCBI lineage: Eukaryota > Metazoa > Mollusca > Gastropoda > Neogastropoda > Conidae > Conus > Conus betulinus. The sequence continues at coordinate 282,185 of JADBJO010000197.1, forward strand.
ACATTACAGGAGAGAATTGAAATTTGCTGATGTTACTCAGTATTTTAGTGAACAGAGGTTCCGTTAAACTGGTATATACCAGTGAATGTTTTCCCTGTTCTGATGATAAATAATAGTTCAAGTATTACATACTAGCTAATAAGTATGAGCCTCTTCTGCAGCTTTGTCTCACTGGTGAGTTACAAAAAAGGCCGCATCTCATAATTGTCTTATTCCACCTCCTTTCTGCTGCTAAAAGGGCAGTCAGCAGACCACTGGAAATGACCACAGCTGTGATGATCCCTACACTGTTTCTCTTAACTGTTCCTTCCACCCTTTGCCCACAGAGCAAACCTGTGTGTGTGATCTGTGGGGATGACCTTGCTGTCTGTGTTTTGCCTGCTGGAGGGAGGGAGAATGATTGTAGCAAGAGAGGAAATGTTTTAAACCAGTGGTGTAAACCTGTCTAATACTCCTTCCAAATTTTTACATTGTTTCTGGTTTAAGCTGTATTGTAATTCATTTTCATTCATAACATGTTTGTGAACTGGCATGCATGGAAAGAAATTTTCAAATCAAGACAGCTATAATTGCTACAACTACCCAGAAAACAATTTTTAACAGCGATACTAGTTTTGACCCCAGGCGGAGTACATGTGTTCTGAGTAATGCATTTGTACTAAAAGGCAACAACAAAACCTTGTTCTCATGTGATGTCAACTTCATTATGTGTACATGAACTAGCATGCTTGTTAACACACATGAGTGACGGGATTAACCTGTGACAGGATTGACAATTCTGTGATTGATAAAGTAATTGGTATGACTGTGACAGACCTGCCTACCCAAGAATTTTTTAGCGTATTTGACGAAATTTGACTGGAAAATATGATAATACGCCGAGTACAACAAAAATACAAAAATCGGCAGCATTGGTTTAAAAAAATAATTGTACTATTTCCTGTTTGAAGATGTGAGTTATTGCCCCTAGTTCCAGTTTGTGCGCACTCGCTTACACCATGGGTCGGCCATCTTATATGGTGAGCAACTGACACAGATAGACTCTAGGGAGAATGTCGCCACCAGCTAAAAAACGCGTTCGTTAGAGTGATGAAGAGCAAGATGTTGAAAAGAAGGTAGTCAAAATGAGGGAGTAAGCTTTCCTGAATGCATACCATGCAACCTGGAAGTGCTTAGTCCCAAGCTCAAAAAAGGTCCAATTTTCATGTGATGCACTTTGTGCGAAACAGGTTTTAGTTGTGCTCATGGAGGACGCAACGACTGCATGAAGTGTGTTTCGTCAGAATCGCATTTTAAAAAAAAAACTATCTGAAATGGTGAAAGGAACACCAACAGTACAAGCATTGAAAAAGGCTGAGGCAAAGTCTGGTGGGGGACCTGGAGCAGCAGGTGACAAACGCTGAGATATCATGATGTGTAGGCTGGTGGCTGACGCAGATCTGTCCCTGTCAAACCAATCATCTTGTTCCCTATTCAAGAAGATGTTTCATGACGCTAGTGACAGCAAAATTGCTCAGGGCGTGTCTGTCACTTCAACTTCTACTGTAAAAAAGCTTTCCCCCCCCCCCCCCCCCCCCCCCCCCAATCAAACGGGGAGGGGGATGGAGTGGCAGTAAAAAGAGGAGAAAAAGATGGAAAATGAAAACTGTATGAAGGGTATACATATGTGTGACTCTGTGTGTGCGTGTGTGTGTGTGTGTGCAGGGGAGGGTTGTGCTCTGTTTTTGTTAATGAGATGGTCAACTAGATATGTGCAGTGTGTGTAGTGCACTTGTGCTAGTTGTGTGAGTGTTTTAGTGTGAGTATAGCACAATGAGTTGGCTGCAAGTATTGCGCGATGTAAGATCCATATTAATTAAAGTTCAAGGTGAGAAAAAAATACTCTTTTGTCATAGAATACTAAACTTTACTCCATGGAATACTAATGGTTCAGTTTTGAGGTAGACAGGTCTGTGATAGCTAGTGAAGTGAAGTACTAGGTCCATGTTATGGATCATGATGGGCATGCACATGGCCAAAGTCATGGCTTACAGAACAAAAAGGGGGGAAACCCTGAACAGACTCGCGAACACACACACACACACACACACACACACACACACACACACACACACACACACACACACATATAGATTTTTTTAGTAAGGTTTGGTTAAGAATGCAAATTGTTCTTCCATAAACCAGGCTTTAATGTGTAACCGAGATGTATGCCATCGGGACTGTTACGTATTCCTCCTAGGTTTTGGGGGAGGGGATAAAAGGGGTTTAGTTACAGCAAAGATCTGTGTTCTATTTGGGGGGGGGGGGGGGGGGGGGGAGGTGCTCTGTTTTTCATTTGCTTCTACACTGCTAACATTTTAAGGAAATATTTTTTTTATTACAGGCAAAGTTTTGTGGTCATCATCAGGAGAAACCGACAATGCACCAGATCAGGTGGTGCTGCCAAAGTTGGAACTGTAAATGCAACTCCAAGCTCGAAGAACTCTGAGACCAACCCAGACAAACCTAATTCCACTACAATGGCTAATCTCAGCGCTTCAATCTCTTGGGGAACAAACTCGTCAACCTCAAGTGGACTGGACTCTAGTCTTTGGGGAGCTATGAATACATCTTCAACCAGTACCAGCTCCACATGGGGTTCTTCTACTGCACCACCAGGCTCCCTGTCATTAAATCAAGGACAGAGTATGCAACAGATTGGGGCCAGTTCTGTTGGGGATGGTCAGAATGCCAATGGTTCAGCTTCAGCAGCCGGCTGGGGTATATCTCCTGTGAATCCCACTGGTGGCACGAATCCAGACAGTAGCCAATCACAAGCAGGCAGTGTTGCTAGCAACACCATTGGACAGCAAAGCGGACCTTCCTCCCTAGCTAGTAGCCAGGCAGCTCCATTAGCCTCTAATACTATGCCCTGGCATGCCACCAAACCCTTTGGTTTCACACCAACCTCTGACTCGAGCTGGTCCAACCCAGCTTCCACTGCCATGAATACCACAAGCAGTACTAGCAACAAGGAGGGCAGCAGTAGTATCGTTGGAGTCTTGGGGGAGCCTGGCAAAATGGACCTTGCAGCAGGACTAGCAAACATGAGTATTGGCAGTAAAACAGCACCTCCACCAGACTGGAAGGCCATGAAGACTGGATGGAACAACACTTTAGACCCATCTAAGCTTCCTGTGGGGGCAGTTGGCAGTTCTGCTGACCTCTCATTTGCACAGGCTACACAAAAGGGGTTGAAGCCTGCTATTGGCGGCATTCGTTCAGGTGTTCTGTCAGCCAAGGAGGAGGAGATTCGTCGTGCTATTAACACCAATGAAGGCTGGGGAACCAGACCCATACGCCAAGATACCAATTGGGACATCGAGTCATCACCCAAAGCAACTCGTAAAATGTTGACCGAAAATCCTGAAGTGGCACCTTCCAATGTATGGAACAATAATAATGGTACTGCTATATGGGAGTCAACACGGGAACCCCCAGCTCCTGGTTGGGGTGCAGGTGCTGCAGGTGGAGGCACTATTTTCACGGAGAAAGACCCCAGTAATTGGAACATGCCCCCAAACCCAGTGTGGAGGGCACCAACTGGGGAGGTAATGGTGCTAATGCCCCAATGATCAACAACCCCATGTCAGACAAGTCCATCGGTACATGGGGAGGAGAAAGTCAGCCATCAGCCAGTAAACTTTGGGGAAACAAAACTGAGACTGGATCATGGAACGAACCACCTCCAGAACGCAACATGACCTGGGGTGGGCAAGACACTGATGTGGGCACCTGGGAAGACCCAGCCACAGCTGCTGCAAGACGTATTGTGTCTAGCAGTGGTGTTGGTCCTATGGGCATAACTGGAGGAGGGGGAAATGGTGTTAACAACATGGGTAACAACATGGGTAACAACATGGGTAGCAACATGGGAAGCAACATGGGAAACACCATGGGAAACACCATGGGGAACAACATGCCCATGGGGAACAACATGCCCATGGGGAATAATATGCCCATGGGAACTAGCAATATACCTATGGCTGCCAGTGCTATGGCCATGGGAGGAGTTAACCTTGGAATGGCAGGGGCCAATAACATGCCTATGGGCGGGGCAAACATGCCTATGGGTGGTACAAATATGCCAATGGGTGGAGGTAACATGCCCATGGGAGGCGGCATGAACATGACTATGCCTGGAGGTGGTGGTGCTATGAATTTGGGTGCTGGAAGTGGAAGTGGCATGGGAGGCAGCAGCATGAATATGCCCATGGGCACCAATAATAACATGAACATGGGAAGTGGCAGTGATCCTTCTATGTACTGGAATGACCCCAATGCCAAGCCCCAAGGCTGGAACCAGGCGGGTGGCCCACCGCGCCCAAAACCAGATGAGCCCTGGAACAAGACTGGCATGGGTCCGATCGGGCAACAGTAATGGATGGGGAGATCCCAGTGGAGGCAGCACACAGAAGGTGGATGATGGAACCAGCATTTGGGCTGCTAATGCACAAGAGCAAGTGAGTAAATCCAGGTTGATTGATTTGTGTGGGATAGTGCCTCTAAAGTTTCATATGGCCATAAATCGGTGCACTTTTTTTGGTTTCAGATGAAAAAAAATTGTTATTTCTACCTTGGAGAGAAAGAGGGCAAAGTGATTTTTTTTCAATAGGTCAAGGTTATAGAACAACTTAAAACTAAGAAAATTATGTAAAATTTATAGCTGTAGCTTAATTAGGAGCGAAGTTATGATTTTTTAAATATTTAATTTTTTTTACGACAGTCAGAATTCCCCTTAAGGGCCATGTTTGGAGGCCTGTAACTCGGCCATTTGGCAAGTGACATGTCTGAAACTATGGGTGATTGATGTCAACTACTTGTAATATACACTGAATTTTTTTCAGACCTGAGGCTCTTGCAGAGTCCGACTACCACACTCCTAAAAATGCCAAAATCTTCATTTTTTTGACTTTTTTCCTTCCATATCGGCAACCAAAACAAGTTTAAAAAAATGACATCCCTGCTTTCAATTGACATACAAGCATGTAACTTATATCAAAATGATCAGGATTACAAGATCTATCCAATAAGAAGACATTCAAGCATGTCAGCACAATTGTACACCCCCATACCACCTTCACCCCACCCCCACCCCCACCCTTTTACCTAACTTCTTGTGTGCCATGTAAACATTACGTATACAAATTAAATATCTCTGCTTGGCATGATCTTATGAAAAACATATGATTGACATTTGTACCAAAAGTAATGCTCAGAAGATTAAAAAGCAAGAAACTTTGCCCCCCCCCCCCCCCCCCCCCCCCCCCCCCCCCCCCCCCCCCCTCCTCGCTCCCCTCTCCTCTCCCACCCCCTTTCCTCCCCTCCACCCTAATTCTCCAGTGCCTATGCTTTCCATATATTAGTGAAACTTATATATATGATTGCCAAGAAATACTGAATATAACAATGCCATTACAAAATAAATACACTCATCCCTTGAGTTTTTACCCTGGCCCCATACCCCCTTGCCAGCAGGAACTGAATGGACAAACTTAAAGGTTTACTTAATTGTAGTTGAAAGCCTGAAGAATTGCTCCTCTTTCTAATTGGCATACATTTTTAGAATTGATAAATATATCGGGACGAGCACAGTGTAGAAAACCAAAGAAGGAAGGGATAGGAGTGAGATGTGCATATGCTGGCCAAGGCTTGCAGCTAATCAGTAAACAGCACCAACTTTCAACACACGCTGACACACAATCACCATCAAAAGTACAAAAGACAGTGTATGGAAATGAAAGATGAATAACAGATTTTGTCTGATGTATTTTCATTTTTTGATTAATTTTCAAACATTTGGAGAAAATAACAGTCAAATGTGGGTTAACAGCCCACTGGCTCTTTCTTAGTCATGGAGAGAAAAGTTTGTGTAGAACTGGCCATTGTTACAGTGTATGTTGACCAGAACAATGCCTGTTGTAGCAGACACTAACTGCACAGTTTGGAGCACCTGAAGTAATAAAAAAATTGAGTTAGGGTTGTCATTAATTGATAAATCATGATGATAGCTAATCCATTCCATTCAGTCACACACACACACACACACACACACACACACACACACACACACACACACACACACACATCACACACACACACACATAACATACATTATCACCATAACCGCCCAATGACAATGGAGTGCATGAGATAAGACAAGTGTTTTAGAATCTCAGCTTGATTTATTTGATAAAGGAAATACAGGCACAAAATTAATATTCTGTACAAAGCTTAAATAAATGTTTAAGAACTGCCCAAAAACGTGGACAAAACGAATCACAAGACAAAACACATGATTCGTTTGTCGACGTTTTTTTGCAGTTCACAAACGTTTTTTTTAAAGATTTTTTTTAGATTCCGCCTGCAGTCATCTCACTTTGCAACTAGATCTAATATTCTATACATTTTCCTAGTGGAACTGTGCTAGTTTCAGCTGTTCATTCGACATTGGGGGCCTCAAAAGCGTCGTTGGGCACGGTCACGTGACCTAATAAAATTTGATATTTAAGTCGTCGAACAGGAAAGATCTGGTTAAAAAAAATCAACAGAAAATAAGCCTTGAAGTCATACAAGCTACACCTGTAACATATCCATGGAATCTAAGCAGCAGTTTTAATTTGGTGTAAAATACAAAACACATACTCCTCATCAGCACGACCCCACCATTACTCCGGTCTGATGTTTCGGTCGTCAAACAAAAAACAAAGTAATCTTCAAAATATATGACAGTAATATAGTTAAATCGTGATGTAAAAAACTGACGGAAAAGGTTGCAATTTACCATTCAAAATAGCCGGAACGGCGTGGTTTGAAGACGACTCGTCGATATTCGATAGATTCCGTTTAATATTACGGGTCGCATGCCTTGTACTTAGCGCCATTTCAATTTTCATGTCGACGTCGAAGCTGCACCACGGCTTGTTTCATAGCTTTGCGCTCCGCGGCATTGAACGGACAAACTTCAAATTTTTTACTCAAATAGTAGTTAAACCCTGAAGATTTGCGTGAGTGTAAAAGTATAAATGTCTCTTGGTTTTATTCTGGAAATTTTACATGAAACATTTTAAAACGGTTTTTCACTCTGAATTTTCCGTTGAATGCCTACACTTCGCACACGAGACGTTACGGGGATGACTCTTCTTCCTGTTTAGCATGCTATTTTTAGAACTACTAACGGTGCCACCGAGCGCATAGCAGACGACGAAAGGCAGTGATCGGAGCGAGAGACGCGCGCATGGCGGCCGACGACGCTGGCGGCTACTCCGTAACAGCGCAAACTTTCAACACACGCTTACACACACACACCACCAAAAATATAAAAGACAATGTATGGAAATGAAAGATAAATAACGGGTTTTGTCAGGCGTACTTTTATTTCTTGATTTATTAATAAATATTTGTAGAAAATCACAGTTGAATGTGGGCCAACAGCACACTGCCTCTTAGTCATAGAAGAGGACTTTAATAATTAAAACGAAGTATGTGAGACATAGTTTTTATTACCATTAGAGCTGTATTCATCAGTTTCCATTATGTAGGCCATTTCCATCAGAGTTGAAAGGATCTATTGCTTGATCATATTTCAGTCACCATGCAATGATCATTAGAAGTCTGGTGATGTACAAGAGGCAAGCGATTAAGATTTGTGATTCCTTCCTTTTGCACTGGATACAACACATTTGTATCCCAATTATGCAACCAGTAACATTGAGCCGGTCGTGATGCTCAGCGTTTGCTCTAATCTTCTGTTTGCTGGATTACCACCTCACATGCCCAGATGAACTCGGTCAATTTAGAGTATGGGAAGCCAAATTTCATAAGGTTTGCTATACTGTTCGTGTGTGTTATTTTGAAGATTCTTTTTGGTTGTCTGTGGTGAAGAGTTCTTGCATGGAGGTTTTTATCAGTTCAGAACATTCTGCAACATCAAGGAAAGCTATGTCTATATCAGCTCAGGTCAGGGCAAATCAGACGAAAGGGCTTTCACTGACATGCTGCTCCAACATTGTAATGTGTACTAGAGAAAATTATTGTCATACAGAAAAGCTTGGTGCGTTTGAGTGATGCAATGGCCTGAATTCCAGTGCATTGTAATTGTGGGTATTTTATGTCAGAAGATGCACACTTGTTCATAACATCTGTGCATCTTTCCCCATCTTCATTATTATAATGATTATTTTTTTTATTCATATTTCATTATCATCTTCATTTGTAACAGCATTGTAACTGACTATAGATTTCTTGAAATTTGATCTCTCTAATATTTCCTGTTATTGTTATCATTGTATTATTGTTGTTACGATCATAAATATTTTCATTTTTTCTTGCTGATCTTGCCCATTTTCTATATTATTTGTATGTTTGTCATTAGTATTGTTTTGTTCATAACCGTTACTTATAACTATTCTTTCTTTTATCTTCTTGCTCTATAGTCATTGCCATGAGTATATGACTACTGTTACTAATATCATTATCATTATTATCATCATACAGTCTTATAATACCATTTTTCCTTTAAAGAAGAAAAAACTGTTAAAATCATTTTAATCTGTACTCGGTCCCTTCCAACTTTTTCCCTGTTCTCTTTCCGTGCCATTATTGATAAAGTAGTTTTTCACCCATGCCACAATTATTATTGTTACTATGATCATCATATATCAGCATTATTATTACTATTATTATTGATATCATGCCATTATAATAAAAAAAAAAAAAAAAAAAACCCTCTCTTTTTTTTCCCCATTATTATCTTTTCAGTCTGTACTTTATCCTTCCAGCCTCTCGCCTCCTCTTTTCATTTTGTGATTTATTAGTCTTTCAGTTTCTGCCTGCAGTGGCCCTACTTTGAAAGGTAGTTCAAAATGAACCTTACTGTCTTTCATTGTGATAGACTTGCCCAGGGCAGCCAGGCAGTGGTAAATTTTTTTTTTTTTAAGCCCTGACAGAATTTCCAGAAGGCTGGGAAATTTTCAAAGAGCCTCAGACATCATGTAGCAGCATTTGAACTGAATTACTTTCTGTGTCTGGAGCAAAGTTTATACTCTGCTTTGTAACAAATATAATTTGTATTGAAGTGTACATGTCAAGATTTAAAAAAGAAAATTCATTCTGTGAAAATGACACATCCTCAGTTTTTATAAGATACAGGAGAAAATAATTCTGTCATGCTAAAACCATAATTGGACTGGTGAAAGAAATCTTAAGAATGTTAGTGTAGTTGAGAAGATTGAAGGCGGCTGCTTGCAGGCAAGAGCAGCTGGTTGGGGAGAGCCTGGTGCCATGTGGAATCCAGCACTTGGTGCACGTCCCAAGGCTACGTCCTGTCAGGGGGAGAACAGGACAACTGGCAGCGCAAATTGGTAAGAACTTGGGATTAACTATGGGCAAAGTGCTGTTAGTTATGCAGACCTGCCAGTCTCTGTGTTTTGACAGAAATCCTGATGTGCAAACTTTGTTCTGTTTGACACAACAAAATTCTGACCATGCAGGAGGAGGGGTGGTGGTTGGGGTTGGAGTTTTTCATAACTGCTCAGTATACACAGCAGCACAGCTTGTGTGTGAGTGGTATAGCCAGTTAACAGTTTCAACCGAAGTTTCAGACGATGTCTTCGTTTGCTTTGTTGCTGCTGTGATGGAGTGTTGATCTCATTACACCCAGAAACGAGAAAAAAGAATTTAATAGAGCTTACTTGATTGGAACAATGTGAAAAATAGTTCCGTTCACTATTTTTTGTTTGTTTGTTTTGGTTGACCATTTTATTTTTATAGTGCAAAAAAAAAAAAAAAAAAAAAAACAACCTCAAAATATTACAGGTACATCAAAGAAATATTTCAGACTGCATCTTAGTATCCATCAGTAACAGTGATTTTCTGTCATTGTCCTGCAGTTCAAGTACACTTGTTGACAAATGGTGAAAAAATTGTTTTAAAACAGAGGTTCACAATTTTTGGCCTTTTTACTTGTATAAGAGGAGCAGCAACTGGAGCATCATCAGTCTATCATGCAAGAGAAGGAGTGAAATGGAGGTTTCCACAAGGTTTTATTGTACTGATTGTATTGTGTGTGCAGCAGAGCCAGCAGCGGTTTCGGGTAGTGGGGGCCAACCACAGATGAGAAGTAAGCTGATCCAGCAGCTGATGGATATGGGTTTCAAGGTTTGTTACCTTTCAGTTATTGTTTGTCACATTGCTTCAAGATAGTGTAAAACATCTTTGTCATTGTAGTTGATATACTGTACCAGAATATGGAAATAAAAGTGGACCTAAACTGGACATCTTTTTAAATTTTGATATTGAAACTTCTGTAGACAGACTGCAGAACAGAACTGATTACTTCATATGCACAAAAAGAGCATAGAATAGTGCCAGGGTTCGTACGCACCTTGAAGACCCTTGAAAACCCATTAAGCAGGGTTCGCACAGGGCCTTAAAAGGCCCTAACCTTTTTAGGCAAAAAATAGGGGCCCCTAAAAGGCTTTAAAAATCAAAGTGAAGAGGCTGGAGGCCCTAAAAGGCCCTAAAACCAGAACAGCCTAAAACAAAAAAAAAAAAAAAAATGTGAAAAAAAAAAAAAAAAATCAAAGAAGAATGATCAGAAAAAAAAAAAAAACCGATTTTCATAATAGGTAAATGCCGAATCAGTACTGATCGATCATGGTGTAAAGTCGTTTAAGGGAAGTAACTCTACGACAAAGAAACTGTGCTGTCCGCCATCTTGGACTTTCCATGTGTTGAACGACGCAAGACCACAGTCGTTTTTCAACGAAATTTGACATTTCATTGAGAGTTTCTTTATAAGATTTCGTCATTTTCACTCAGAAACATGGGGAAGTGCTTATTCCAAGATCTGTGGCTTGATAAATCTGATATAAACTCTGGCTTCGCCAAGATAACTTAGACAAATATCGGTTTCTATTAGTTTTTGTAAGAAGGGGTTTCAGCTTGGGAAAATCGGTGAAAAAGCCCTTCAGACTCACCAAAAAGGGAAGAAACAACATTCAGACCTGGAGAAGGCTAGTGCTACAGCGGCAGTGTCCTTATTTTTTTTTTTTTTTTTTTAAAGATTTTGACAGTGGGCAAGCCTCAAGTAGTACTAGTACATCAGCAAGTTTTTGCTCAGAAAAGCACTTTGTTGCTGGTCCTTCAACGAGTTCTAGTGCTTCTACTGCAACTTCGTTTGGCCCTACTGCCCCTCTAACACCCCCGCTCTTCCCTTCACCCCCCATATCTGAATCACCAGCCAGCATCCTAACACAACTACCTGATTACACCCGGTCACCACCTCAACTGCAACCCACAATATATTCCACAAAATTACACACACCCACTCACCACCACATAACTTGCAGTGCCCCCCCCCCCCCCCCCCCCCCCCCCCCCCCCCCCCCCCCCCCCCCCCCCCTGACACTTCCTTTCCTTTGTCCACATTATGTTCCCCCACCCCACCCCTCTGTGTACAAGTATACTAAGGGACTTTGTGTCCCCTCCCCTCTATATATATATATATATATGTGTGTGCTTAGATGTGTGTGTGCCGGGTGTTTGTGGGGGGGTGTGTGTGTTTTTTTTTTTAAAACAGATTCCCATATATGACCACTATCATTATTACCACCACTCAAGATGTCCTGTGTATGCCAGTCTTTTTTTTTTTTTTTTTTTTTTTTTTTAATTTTGCATATGTATATGTGTGTGGATGTGCCTGTGTATGTATGCATCTGTGTGTGTGTGTGGGTGTATGTACATGTGTGTGCGTGCATGTATCATGCATGTGTGTGTGCGTGAGACGGAGATGATTTCACCTGTGACAACCATCCATCAATCAGTCATTGATCACACCCACCCACACACCCCACGTGGTTTGTTTTTTTTTTTTTTTTTTTTTTTTTTTTTTAACTCAACTGGCATTATCATGCCAATGCTGTCATGCTATTTCACTTATGGCAATGATCATCATCCTATATCACTGTTTGTCCCACTTACGACAATGACCATTATCCATCAATCATCAATTTTATTCCTTTTTTTTTCCCCCCCCCCCCCACACCGGCATTACTACATCAATGCCACCACAGTATTTCACTTATGACAATGGTCACCACCCTATAGTACTGTAGATCTCATCTCAGTGATGAACATCCATCAGTCATTGATCATTTCCTTTATTCCCCCACTGGCATTATCGTACTTGCCAATACACTATCCTACTCCTTTTACAAAAATGACCATCATCCTACACCACTGTGGATCATACCTACACCTTGACCATGATCATCATCCACCCATCTTTGAACACCCCCCCCATTCCCCCACACCAGCATTTACACACCATGCCACAACATTATCCCACTTATACAACAATTATCATCATCCTACAGTACTGTTTATCTCAAATCATACATGATCATCACCCATCAGTCATCTACCCCCCCCCCCCCTCCCTCTCTTCTCAACCTGCAATATTATACTAATGCCACCTTATTATTCCACTTACCACAATGACCATCATCCTACAGTACTATGGATCCCACCCATGCCAATGAGCATCACCCACAGGTCATTGATATATTTCCTTTATCCCCCCAACTTGCACCATTACCACTACATTTTTCCACTTATATAACAATAGTCATCATCCTATGGTACTACTGATCTAAAATGATTACCATTTCTTGGTTACTGAAAATACTCCCATCCAGTGAACACCTTCATACTGCACTATATATGGAAATGAAGAAGCTGACCAATTGACAAAGGAATGAGGACAGCAGCCCCAACTGTAAAAGGTAGCCTCCTTGGAATAAATCAAAAGTATTTCCAAGGGGACAAATAGGAGGATGACTTGAGCACTGGACTGTTCACTCTCCTTCAACCAGAGGCAGTGTGTGCTAGTCAATCAAGGACAAGGCAGCTGTTACTAGTGTTAGTCAGGTGGAAAGAAAGCATAGGCCTACTTTTTTCTTCATCTTGTGATTTGTATTCCTAAGACTTCCGCCTTGTGTGTGCTGCAAGAACACTGTGTTTACTCTAGCCATTGTAAAAGATTTTCTTTGTTTTCGTACGGACATGGAATTGACAAGATTCATACCAGAAAGTGATTAGGTGCTTGCTGAATGGAGGTCTGTATTGGTATTGGAGAAAATGGCATCTGTGGGAGGCAGTGGTGAGCACTTTTCAGCATTTTCGTGTGCCCTGATGGCCCTATTTTTTTAAATTTTAGGCCCTAAAAAAGGCCCTAAAAGGCCCCATGCTTCCTCATCTTCGGTGAAGTCCAATACTGTTGCATCTGTCATCATGCCTAAGGGAAATTGCGCATTTGATCTGTTTGGGGTTAAAGAAGGAAGAATATCGAAGCTAGATCACTGATTGTAGAGACAACAAACATTTGTTTTCTGTAAAGTGTGCAAAAAGACCGTTGATGATTGGGCAATGGGCAAATCGGCGACCACAAGTCACGGAAAGAGGAAAAAATAAAATGGAATTAGAAAAAGAGAGTAGGCCGGTCGTTAGTCTTACGGACTTTGTTCAGCAATCATCAGATTCATCATCAGGTCAGACCCTTTCCTCAGTAAGAATCGTCCGCCAATTCACAATAACAGCAAGTGGGACAGATGTGTTGAAAGCTGAAGTGTTGTAGACGATTCATGCCATCAACAATCATCACAGTTTCCGATGTGCTGAAGACAACACAAAACTGTTTGCAGCAATGTTTCCATATTCCTCGATTGCGATGAACTATCGAGGAGTGCGGAAACCAAAAGTAGGTGTCTTGCTACTTTTGGCATTGCTCCTTTTTTCTGTCAGAACTGAAAAAAGAGTGAAATCACAGCCTGAATCTTCAAATCTTCAAATCAGTCGTCACGTTATCTCCATAGACTATAAGTGACTCGGGTGTGCGCATTCATTTAAAAAAAAAAAAAAAATCCTTTCTTGTTTAAAAGCCAGCATTCATACCACACCTCTCCCCCTAACTTGCCTACCAGCTAGCCCACACACACACACACACACACACACAGCTAAGTGTGGAACTGCAGGAAGGCTACCCACATTCACCTTTTCAAGAGGAGTTACCCCCTATCCAGCCCCAGAACAAGCATTAGGCTAGTCCAGGCCTGCCAACCATTCACACACACTTCCACACGACAACACATACATTGGCTATATTTTAAAGTAAAGTTTGCTGAGCTCCATCCTGAAATGTGCCAGAGAGGGTCCTCTGCTGCAGCTGCCGGTAGAGAATTAATGAATATGTCATGCTTTTTGATGAATCATTGAATTGAATAAGGACTTGAAACAGAAGCAGCTGGATGTCCATGTCAGATACTGGTCCGGAAAGCAGATTGAAAGATTTTATTTTCTGATTTCTCAATATCTGTATAAAGACTTCATTTATTATTTTTTGTATATGATACTGAGCTTGGAAAAGACTACAGAAGTGTAATTACCTTATCATCATGGCTGGATTACAGATGTAAGATAATTATTCACCCCTTTTTTTTTTTTTTTTTTTTTTTTTGAATAATACGGCTAAATTTGCCCCTTAAAAATTAAAATATCCCCTTTAGAACCCTTGAATTTTTTTTTCTGTGAGGAAGTGGGAACCCTGAGTACTTTTAAACACAGCATTGACCTAAAGCCTATATCACACCAGGTGAGTCTTGCTCAAGAGAGCCGTTTCATGCATGTTTTTTACTTTGTGAGCGTGACCACACATATGAATAAGCAAGTGCAGGAGCAAATACTCGCCTACCTTCAAATGATTTGCCACTTACTGCTTTTGCCCATCACACTTAATGCAAGGTGGAAAGCATTGTTAGTACATTTGTAGCTGTAAATAAAGTACAATGTCAGGGCAGCAAGATGTCCAGAATAGATTGAAAATTCAGATCAGAAACAAGTGGGAAAACAGATAGTCTCTGGATAGGCAAGATTGTGTGTGGGTACTCTTAGATTAGATATTGTTGGGGTACATCCAGTTCTAACATGAAAAGCCTGTCTTTTTGCCATTGGTTCATCTTCTTACACAGTTTATTTTGTGAAGGGTGATTGAAAAATATTCTGAAAAAAAAAAAACTGTTGGTAAATTTCATTGTCATTTAGTTAATTTTGTTTAATCTTAAAAACACTGTGTAAGGAAGCTAGCTGGGTTGTACAGTATTTACTTGATCCTTTTTAGAAGATGTAAGATAAGCAAGTTTTCACTCTTTTTTTTTTTTTTCAGTGTTGAATATTAACAGAAGTTTTGTGAGAATGGAAACAAACTAACTTGTTTTGATACAGTTGACAGTACACTGTATGCCTAAATGTTGTTAGGGCATCTCTGAAAATCATGTTCAGCATGAACCTGAACAACATTCAGATACATATCTGTGCTATTCGCTATATCATTTAAATTAAAAAAAAAAAAAAACCAACCAACCACTTATGTCAGACTTCCTTCCTCATTGGCATGCTTAAGTTGGCAAAGTAATATGAATGAAAAATGTGTGCTTTTTTTTTTAAGCTGTGTTAAAAAAATGGAGTTATTAGAAAACAAGTTGAAAGGGAAAAGGTTTGAGTTTGTCAATTAGAAAACAAGGTGAAAGGGAAAATGCTTTGACATACCTGTCTACCGTATGATTTTTTTTTAGCGTATTTTACAAAATTTGACTGGAAAATACAATAATATGCCGAGTATGACAAAATGATGAAAATCTGCAACATTGGCAAAACAAAATACTCTTTTCCTGTTTGAAGATGCGAGTTATTGTACCTAGTTCCAGTTTGCATGTACTCACTTACATCATGGTCGGCCGTCTTCCATAGTGAGCGACTGACACAGATATTCACTAAAAAGAATGCTGCCATCAACGAAATTATGCGTTCATGAGAGTGATGAAGAGCTAGATGTTAAAAAGAAGGTTGCCAAAATGAGGGAGCAAGCTTTCCTGAATGCAAACCAGGTAACTTGGAAGTGCTTAGTCCCAGGCTGAAAAAAAAGGTCGGACTTTTTTGTGGTGCACTTTGTGCAAAACGGGTTTTAGTTGTGCTCATGGAGGGCGCAACAACTGCATAAAACATGTTTCTTCAAATTGCTTAAAAAATTTTCAGAAGTGTTGAAAGGAACACCTTCAATTGTACAAGCATTAAAAAAGCTGAGGCAAAGTCTAGTGGGGGACCTGGAGCAGCAGGTGACAGACGCTGAGATGGTGATCATGTGTAGGCTGGTAGCTCAAGCGGATCTGTCCCTGTCAACGAACGATCGTCTTGTTCCTATTCAAGGAGATGGTTCCTGACACTAGTGACAGCAAAATTGCTCATGGCATGTCTGTCACTTAAACTTACACTGTCAATGAGCTCCACTCCCCCCGCCCACACCCCACTTCCCAAAAAAAACGGGGATGGAGGAGGATGGAGTGGCAGTGCAAAGAGAAGAGAAAGACGGGAAAATGAAAACTGAAGGGTGTACATGTGTGTGACTGTCTGTCACTGTGTGTGTGTGTGTGGGGGGGGGGGGGGGGGGGGGGGGGGGGGGGGGGGGGGGGGGGGGGGTTTGAAAGGGAGGAAGGCATTATGATATATATTTTTTTTTTAATGAGATAGCGGACTAGATACTTGCAGTGTGTGTAGTGCACTTGTGCTAGTTGGTGTGAGTGTTGAGTGTGAGCACAGCGCAGTGAGTTGACTGCAAGAATTGCGTGATGTAAGATCCATATTAAAGTTCAAGTCAAGAAAAATACTCTCTTTTTTTGTCATGGAATACTAAAATTTACTATATGGAATACTAATGGTTCTATTTTGAGATAGGTCTGGTTTGAGTTTATCTGTTAGAAAACAAGGTGAAACAGTTTGAGTTTGTCAAAGATTCAGTAATAAAAAAGTGAACCACGTTTTTTTCATACGAAATTTGAGTATGTTGACACTAAAACATTTTGCAGTGGCCATGTGAAATTGTTATCTCATGTTGAAATAGTTCGGGGGGGGGGGGGGGGGGGGGGGGGGGGGGACTTATTAAAGTGTTACAGAAGTATGCCTTCTACTGCGGTCAGTCGGCCCAAACTGGCCAGTCAGGGGAGACTGCCCAGGCTGTCAACTGGGAGTCTCACGTTAAAATAGTTTGGGTTTTGTTTTGGAGGGGGGGGGGGGGGGGGCTGGGGGTAAGTAGCTGAAGTAAGTCTTCTGTTGAATAATGTCACTTGTAAGCAACACACGAGAACTTACTAGTTGTGTGGTTTGTTTTTTTTGTAGTTTAAAAGCAAATGTAAAGCCTTCACCATGCCTGCTCAGTTCTTTATGATCTGCATTTCATTAGTCTCATTAACCAATGAATATTAAAGAGGGTGTTCCAGGATGTGCGCTGATCAATATTTAGTGGGTCTCATCGACCATTGCTTTTTCTTAAGGCAGTTCTGCAGTGTGCTCCTTTTTCTACTATTTATGGTTCACATTTTTATGTTTTTAGTTTGTTGATAATATTCAACAGTCTTTCTTGAAATCTTGAGTTTTGAGAAGAGTACAGAATTGCTTACCAAGGGGCATTTTTGTAGTGAAGGACGGGAAAAACTCCAGAACTAGTGTCCTGAAGTACACTATTAAAAAATAAGTAAATGTTTTGTAATCTTCAGGCCCATGCTTTTTTTTCCCAGCCTACTGGGGCCCGTGATCAAGTGATTGAAGTAGTCGGCTTGAATATAAACAGAAGAAATGAGATGCACAGTAATTGGGATCACAATAAAGGATGTCATTCTTTTATAACCATGTTAAGTGTATGGCTGTTGAGAAACTTAAAAAAAAAATATATATATATTTACATGTGTGTGTGTGTATAGTGAGTTATTTCTTCTGTTTCTTTACTTGCTGTAAGCGATTTGCTTGTCATGGTGATTTGCATAGCGAAAAGATTTTCAAAACAACTTATTCCATTTCGCCTGGGGGCTCCGCCTGCCTGGACCCCTCGTCAGAGCCTTGCCTCTGGACCTCTCACCAGGGCCTTGCCTCTGGACCCCTCACCAGGGCCTTGCCTCTGGCCCCCTCACCAGGGCCTTGCCTCTGGACCTCTCACCAGGGCCTTGCCTCTGGACCCCTCATCAGGGCCTTGCCTCTGGCCCTCTCACCAGGGCCTTGCCTTAGGACCCCTCTCACCAGGGCCTTGCTCTGGACCCCTCACCAGGCCTTGCCTTGGGACCCCTCACCAGGGCCTTGCCTTGGGACCCCTCACCAGGGCCTTGCCTTAGGACCTCTCACCAGGGCCTTGCCTCTGGACCCTCATCAGGGCCTTGCCTCTGGCCCTCTCACCAGGGCCTTGCCTTGGGACCCCTCACCAGGGCCTTGCCTCTGGGACCCCTCACCAGGGCCTTGCCTCTGGACCCCTCACCAGGGCCTTGCCTTGGGACCCCTCACCAGGGCCTTGCCTCTGGGACCTCTCACTGGGGCCTTGCCTCGGAATCTCTCATTAGAGCCTTGTCTCTGGACCTCTTGCCAGGGCCTTGCCTCTGGACCCCTCACCAGGGCCTTTGCTCTGGACCTCTCACCAGGGCCTTGCCTCTGGCCCCCTCACCAGGGCCTTGTCTCTGGCCCTCTCTCTCACCAGGGCCTTGCCTCTGGCCCTCTCACCAGGGCCTTGCCTCTGGACCTCTCACCAGGGCCTTGCCTCTGGACCTCTCACCAGGGCCTTGCCTCTGGACCTCTCACCAGGGCCTTGCCTCTGGACCCCACTGAGGCCTAGGCAGCCCTCGGACCTCCAGCCTTTTTTTAAAATCAAAAAAAAAGAATTTAAAGAGATATATGTAAGTAAGAAGTTCTCCAGTCTGAATTGAGATTTGTAAGTAAGCTGTTCTCCATTCTCAGTTCTGTTAGACTATGGCAGCAATTTTCTGGATGGGTAAAGCTTGGGTGACATTATTTGAAATGTTTACACTACAGAAATGAAGCGAGACAGAGGGATGGAAATCTGTTTCATTTTGCTTTCTTTTTCTTTTTTCTTTATCCAACAGAAAGAAGAGGCACAAATGCGCTGATCAGCAATAATATGAACTTTGAAAGTGCTCTTGGTGAGTATGTTTGTGATTTCTCTTGAAATATGTTTAACTTATATCTGTATGCGAGTATTGCTCTAGCTACATGACTGCAGAAGCCCAGGTTGATACACAGTAGATAATACCATGCCTTGCCATCTAACAAAGGACTAAGAAAATGTCTACGTTTATGACAGAAGTCTTCAAATGATATTCTTGGAAAAGTTGAGATGATGTGTCCCAAAGCCACCATTTTGTTAAATACTAGGCTCTGTATTTAAGCCTGTGTTGGTGTCAGTTCTGTTCATTATTTGAATATGTTGCAGAATGTGTTGGTTCTGTCCGTTGTTATGAAAATGTTGCAGAACATGTGAACTGATTGCATGAAGTGAAGCCTTCCACAGGAACCGTGTATGTGTGTTTCCAAGTTATGAAGTAACAAAACAAGATGTAGTAAACTGTGAAAAATGAGTCCTTGTAATTGCATCTTAAGAGAATACCATTAAAATTAATATTTTTGTTTACAAGCCTTTGGCTGTTTTGGAAAAAAAAAAAGAAAAAGATGATAACCATCTGGGTTTAAAAAGGTACTGGCTGAAACAGTTACAGTATGATGTGAAAAAAATCCTTTAAATGAATCCATTCATTAATTGTCATGTTTCCAATTAAAAGAGATTCAGTAAAGGATCAAAACTAACTCGTCTTGTTTAGTAAATAACAAGTAGGGTAACTCTTTCTCCCAGGATGAAATAAATGTATGCCCATAACTCCAAACAAATGTTGTTTATGACATCAAATCGCTTGGCATAAATAACAACACAGAGCACACAGAACAAACAAGAAGACATCTCTCAAAAAAGGCTGTTCCTAGCTTGCTCATATACCCTTGCTCATATACCCAGCGCCAGACACCTGTATATGTTTCTGTTTGTCTCTGTGTGTGTTCCACTGCTATTCAAGGTCGAAAAGGCTAATTTGTGTTTGATTATTTCTCCAGTTGTTGCTGTGTAGATGTATTAGGTACAGTGTATATGGGCAAGCATGGAATATCCTTTTTGGGGGGATGTCTCATTTGTTCAGAGAGCTCTGTTGTCATTTCTTCAAGGTGATTTGGTGTCATGAGCAGCATTTCTTTGGAGTTACGGGCACGTCTTTATTTCATTGCAGGAGCAAGAGTTTCCTTACTTGTTTGTTATTTACTGTGTAATGTTCCCTGCCTTATTAAAGATTTACTTATTATGTAATGAAGATTAAAAGATTATCACAGTCAGGCAATTACTAGAAAGATTTGTAGTCTACCATAACATTGTGTATTAGCAAAAGTACTGCTGAAAGTGCAGTTGAGTCTGACTTGTAAAAAATTGGATGCTACACAAAAGGTCAAAATGCTACATTTAGTGCTTTTGAGACCTTGGCAGCTCTGTGAGGGAGAGAGAGGAGAGAGAGAGAGTTTTAATATTGTATATGACAGGGTTCATATGCTCCTTGAAACTCCTTGATTTCTGAGAGCCAATTTCAAGACCTTGAAACCCCTTGAAAATCGATAAAATGTGGTTATGTTGACCAAACCTCCTTGAAAACCCTAGAAAATCAAACCATCATCTTAAAAAAAAATCTTAATGTGGCAAAAAAAAAATGGCAGTTTGATCTTTCTGCATTCAGGTTGATGAAAAATTTTCAAAATTTTTGCATCATCGTGATGATCCTGCGCGTTGTCGTCTGCTAAAGAATGAACTAAGGGAGATAATTTGTAGCTTCCGCAATTTTTAAATACTACGCATGCACGAAGAAAAGGTCTTGCGCTTCCGGCTTGTTCAGTTCATTGTGAAGAGAGCTTGAAAATGCCTGGGGGAAATGTGCTTTCAGCCGTCTGTGGCTGGATAAACCCAAGTTTTCTGACTGGGCGAGAGAGACAAAGCAAACAAACATGCCTGCTACTGCACAGTCTGCAAAGTTTGGATGTGCAAGCAATGGGCGAGAGTGCCCTGGCTAGCAACAGCAAAAGAAAAAAGCACGTGGCTCTACAGACAGCGAGATCTTCAGCAGCGATACCCATCTCATACTTCCTTACGAACAAGATGGCAGCAGCAGTGTCGAACGCAAATGTTGTGTCATCATTAAATCCTGATCGTGATGTGTCCGTGCGCGAATCCAGTACCAGCTCTTCAGCCACAGTGGACTCGTTTTTGCTCAAAGACAGATGTACTGAAATCTGAAATCCTGTGGACACTGCGCACTGTAAACGTGCACCAAAGCTTCAGTACTTGTGAACAGAATTCTCAGATTTTTCAAACAGTGTTTCCAGACAGTCAAATCGCCAAAGGATTTCAGTGTGCTGAGGGAAAATCAAGGTATTTGGTGACATTTGGCATTGCACCTCACTTAATTCATTGCTGAAAAAAAGAACACAAGAAGAATCAAACTACGTGCTGTGTTTGATGAAGTCTAAACAAAGAACTGAAGCTTTTAAACAGCTTGATATACATGTGCGCATTTGGACTGATGGTATGGTGAGAAGTGAATACCCGACTTCAGAATTTCTGGGCCATGCTTATGCCAGCAACATTTATGAATTCTTGGAACCCATCATCACTGAGCTGGGACACAGAAAACTGCTACAGATATCAATGGATGGACCAATGTTAACTGGAAGGTAAGATTGTGCATTCAGGTTTGAAAGGAAACTTACAGACCTGTAGATAAATCACACACACACACACACACACACACACACACACACACACACACACACACCCTAGTATAAGCACCACTCTTAGGCCCTCCACTCCCTTTCCATATTTTCACTTCTACCTCAAAGTCCCACATGTAAAGTACTCAAAATTACCCAACATATGTTAAGCCTTTATTTTCATTCATGAAATTTTAAATTTACTGTTGACTTGTGATCATGGTGACTGGCACTTAGAAACTAGTGTTTTAATATACTACTACTACTACTATACTGCACTTCAAGTACTTATTTAATGAGTTTTTAATTATTCTGTAATGAAATGAGGATTGCTTTCAGCTCCTCATGAGTGGAGTCTATATGTCTGTCTTTCTTCTTTCTGTCTCTCCAGTCTTTTAACGTGTGTGTTTTTGTGTGTGTGTGTGTGTGTGTGCGCGCGCTTGTGTGCACGCGAGCGTGCACACACTTCTCTACAGCTAGCTTCTAATGGCTGTAATGCTTTTTTTTTCTTATGGACTGCCGCCTCATTCTTTATTAAGGTTCACTTTTGTTTATTGTGTACGAGTTTTTAAAAATAGCATCAGTTAACTATTTCTAAGAGTGGTATACATAGTTTTCTTATTCGCTCTTCCTTAATTATTGTTGGACAAAAAAACTGAAATCTATGTAGTAGGTGTATACACACACACACACACACACCACACACACACACACACACACACACACACACACACACACACCTACACACACGCGCTCGCACTCATTCACTCATACAGACCGCACACACACACACACACACACACACATGCACCCTCGCGCACTCACATTCACACTCACACACACACACACTCAAAACCCCACATAAATCAGGACCACACTTTATTAGTTTCTATAGTTTCCATGTATTGTGCAGGTATATGATGAGATACAGAAGGACCTGAGTAAGCAGTCAAGTATGAAGATGCTTCAGATGGGGAGTTGTGGACTGCGCATCTTGCACAATGCCTTCAGAGCTGGTTATACTGCTGCTGGTTGGGATATAGATGATATCCTGTCCAAGCTGTACACACTGTTCCTGGATTGCCATGCCCGCCATGAAGACTTCACAGTTGTGACGGGTGTAAATGTTTTCACTTTGAAGTTCTGCAGTCACAGTGGCTGGAAAACGTTCGACCAGCTGAAAGAGCAATCCAACTTATTCCACATGTTTTGGTATATTGTGCTGCTGCCAAATCCAACAGTGTAACTGAGCCAAACAACAGATCATTTCAGGTGGTCCAGAAAGCAGTCAGTGTAACTGAGCCAAACAACGGGTCATTTCAGGTGGTCCAGAAAGCAGTCAGTGTAACTGAGCCAAAACACGGGTCATTTCAGGTGGTCCAGAAAGCAGTCAGTGTAACTGAGCCAAACAACAGGTCATTTCAGGTGGTCCAGAAAGCAGTCAAGGATCCGCTGTTGACAGCAAAGCTGCATTTTTTCATTATGGTAGCCCGGGAGATTCACCCCTCCTCACTGTCTACCAGACTGACAAACCAATGTTGCCTTTCATAGGCAGTGACTTAGGCTGTATGTTTAAGGCACTAATGGAAAAATTTATCAAGTCAGAGATGTCATGAAAAAGATGCAGCCTCCCTATCTGCAATGGTGAAGATTGAGCTAACCAATCCTCAGAATCATAAGGATTTAGGCAGTGTATCTGTAGTTGTAGGTTTGCTGAAAGGCAACTGCTGAAATCCGGTTTGGCATCTGATAGATAGAAATCAGACTTCAGAGGTGCCTGCAAGGACTTTCTTCTTCACACTGTGAAGAAGATCTTGGATAAGTCACCTGTTACATATCCTTGATGAGACTACTTGGGTGGCTGACCCAAGGCAAATTTCTCAAGTTCAGAGAAAAGGAGAAAGAGAAAAACATTGAAAAACTGAGAGCTGGTGTCTGAACATCTTATCAGAAGCCTTCAGAGGGGGGGGGGGGGGGGGGGGGGGGGGGGGGCTTGTGACTCCATCATCATGGCACAATATGGGAAGTTTGTTGATGGTGTGCTGTCAGACCACAGAGACAAATTCATGTCTTCTGATTGCACAGCAAAAGACAACAGGCTGGATGTTTTTTCATTAGTGAGCCCCCCACCTTTGTGATGATCTGTCTATCTTGAAATGGTAGTAAAGGACAATAAACTTACAAAAGTGAAATGCTTTTGTAAAACAAGTGTTTCCTTCACAAGTGTTTCCTTTTGTTTAGTTTGCGTTTATAGGTATATTGGTTACAAAGCCTTTTTTCCCCTTCAGATTAGAGTTTTTAAGCATTGATATAGAATTCAGTTTACTGACCTGCCAACCATTACATATTTCGCGTAATTTATTACGCCCAAGTGATGAATCTTACGCCCTTGCATTTAGCCAAAAAATTACGCATTGAAAGTTTTCAAGGCAAAAAAAAAAAAAAAAAAAAAACGGACGAAAAAATCGGCTTATGTACAGACACGCACGGCGCCGTGCGTATAACCAGTAATCTTCAAGAAGCGTTTCTGGTCATGTGCAGTTCGTTGCACCATCTTTACCATTCAGCGAAGTTGGCGTCCTTTTGAAGTTTGAAGTTACGAAAATGTCGAAACGTGGAGCAGAAAGTTCTGGACAAGATGCGAAAAAAAAAAAAAAAGGTTGGTCAAAAGTCCCGAAAAGAATACTCGGAAAAATTCCCCTGCATACGACCTTCGGCTAAAGGTGTAAATTGTGCAAGGTGTACCACTTGCGAGTCCGACTTGACAGTTTCCCATGGTGGATGGGAAGCTTCACCTTGAGTCGCGCAAGCACATCGGTTCCTCTAACGTGCCGAATTCTTCCAGCATCACACAGTTTTTTTTCAGACTGTAGAAATGAGGAAAAGGGTAATTCGGCTGAAGCATTGGTGGCCGGATTTTTTTGTCGAGTACATCATCGCTCTTAGCACAGCCGACCATGCATCCCAGCTTTTTAAAGAAGCGTTCTTAGATTCGGAGATCGCCAAACAGTTCAAGAGCGATCGAACAAAGATAACACACATTGTGAGGACCCTTGCCAGGGGGGACTGCAGAATGGACCGTTTGTGTTGGGCACTGATGGAAGTCGGGGGGGGGGGGGGGGGGGATACTTACAAAATCGCCACTGAGCAGATAGCCAACTCCACATGCACAGAGTCAGCAACAGGGGAGAACATTTTTGAGGTTGTTTCTGGCCTACTATCAAGCCTTGGTGTGCCATGGCAGAACTGCCTGTCCTTGTTTTGTGATAATACAAATCGTGTGATCACTGGCAAGAACAAAGGTGTCATTGCATATGTTCGCATATATATTTCCAGTGTATTCTACATTTTCATAATTTGTAAGGATTTCTTGTGACACATAAAAGAAAAGGTTATTTGAAGAAAAGTTAAGTTCACATAAATTGTGCGAACAATTTCATCGCATCGTGTTTGTTTAAAAAAAGTAAGTGTCACGCTTGATTACTCTTAGCTCTCTGAAATTACACATTTCTGCCTCACAGAGCTTCAATTCTTACTCATTGGTCTCTTAGGAGGTTGGCAGGTCTGAGTTTATATGTAAATTGCTATATGCCCTTTTTTTTTTTTTTTTAAATCATTTTTGTGCTACAGGCTAGTCTTTCTTACTTACTTGATCCTCTTCATCCCGCAACCCGAGACATAAGGCGCCATCAAGCTCCCTCCAGCCCTCTCTGTCCTGGGCAAGCCAGCTCAGTTCATTCCAGGTCTTGTCTCTCTCTCTCATCATCTCCTCCTCCACTGTCCTTCTCCAGGTGCCGAGTGGTCTGCCTCGCTTCCTCTTCCCCGGTGGTGCCCATCTCAGCGCAGTATGAGGGAGTCTGGTCTTGCCCATCCGAAGGATGTGTCCCAGCCACCTCCACGCTGCTGCTTCACCTCGGCCACAATGTTGTTTATGCTGGTGCGCCTTGACACTTCCCTGTTGGTGACACGCTGCTGCCACTGAAGTTTCAGGATTCGGCGAAGACACCTTCCTTCGAAGCCTCTCTGCCTGCTCTCAATCTTCTTGTTGGTTCTCCATGTCTCTGAGGCGTATTGGAGTACTGAGCATACGTTGGACCTGTAGACCTTCAACTTTGGTTTTGGTTTGCAGGACAGCTGACTTCCAGATGTTTTTCAACCTGCTGAATGCCCGAGCTGCGAGTCCTATCCTGGTTGAGATCTCCTGCTCGATGTTGCTATCGGCCGAGATGTAGCTGCCGAGGTACTTGAAGTGTTCCACCTCCTCTAGAGCTGAGCCTCGCACACTGGCTTGCCTCATGCGCTGTAGAAGGACACGGCAGAAGATCTTCGCTGGGACGGAGAGCAAGTTGATTCCCCGCCAGTTGCCGCATTCAGAGAGGTCGCCCTTCTTGGGGAGCTTCACTATGATGCCTTTCTTCCATGTGTCTGGAACTTTCTCCTCTTCCCATACCTTGTTGAATAGTTTCACTAAAGCCTTTGCGCTCGTTTTGGGGTCTGCCTTCAGCATGTCTGCCGTGATTCTGTCTTCACCTGGTGCCCTGTTGCCCTTTGTCTGCCTGATAGCCTCCACAATTTCCTGTTGGGTAATGCGTCCACGTCTCATCTCTAAGTTGAAACCCATGTCTTCGATGGTGGCTTCCTCATCTGGGTCCGGTCTGTTAATATCTCTCTAAAATGTTCTGCCCATCTGTTGAGTTGGTCTTCGTCTTTTGTCAAAACTTTCCTGGTCTTGTCCTTCACTACTGTGGTTTTGCTAGTGAATCCACCTGTTAGGGTCTTGGTAATCTTATAGACGGTCCTGGAGTCTCCTTTCTCTGCTGCAGCTTGGGCCTCTGCTGCTAAGTTGTCTGCAAACTGTCGCTTGTCTCGCTTGTGCTCTCCTTGTGTTTTTCTCTTCACGTTTCGATGTTTTTTTTCTTCACTTTGTACTTTTACCTTTCGGCCGTTTGTTTGTCTCATCTTCTGTTCCAGTGAGCGTGCCGAGTTTTGCGATCTTTCTCTCCTCTATGAGTTGCCATGTGGTGTCTGATATCCATTCCTTCCTCTCTCTTCTTCTGTAGCCCAGCACGGCCTTGCTGGTGTCTATGAAAGCTTTCTGTACATTGTCGCACAGAGCGTTGATGTCATCTGCTGGTGTGCTGTCCAGGACTTGGAATCTATTGGAAAGTTCAATGGTAAACTGGCTTTTCACCGCCTCACTGGTCAGTTTCCTCGAGTCAAAGAGTTGTTCACTTTTCTTTTTAGGTGTTCTCTTGAGCTTCAGCTGGAGTCTGCATAGCACAAGATGGTAATCACTGCTAGCGTCAGCTCCTCGAATGGCTCTCACGTCCTTCATGGAGTTCCTCCACTTCTGGTTGATGGCAATGTGGTCTATTCTGGTTACTGGTTCTTCCATCTGGTGATACTCATGTCAGTTTGTGGATGGTTTTGTGTTGGAAGATGGTACCACCTATCACCAGACCATTTTCAAGACACGCATCTGCAAAACGCTGTCCATTCTCGTTTCTGTCTCCCACTCCCTCTTGTCCCATGCAAGTCTCATACCCGGTGTTCTCCGCTCCGACTTTCGCATTGAAGTCTCCCATAAGAAGTAGGATGTCATGCTGTGGTGTCTTGTCTATCTGTTCCTGTAGGATGTTGTAGAACAGGTCTTTTTCCTCGTCCGTGGCTTGCTCTGTCGGTGCGTAACACTGTATGATGGTGGTCTTGGTATACTTGGAGAAGAATCTGGCTGTGATGATTCTTGAGTTGACTGGCTCCCATCCCATTAAGCTCTTCCTGGCCTCCTTATCCATGATGATACCTACTCCCTCTTGATGTTGCCCATCGGTGCGACCAGAATAACATACTGTCTCTCCTGAGCCAAGGGTCATGATGCCTGAGTCCGTCCACCTCATCTCACTGATTCCTAGGATGTTCAGTCTATACTTCTTCATCTCTTTCACCGTCTGTGCAGTCTTTCCAGCTTCATACAGCGTTCACACATTCCAGGCTCCCACTCTCACCTCTTGTTTGGGATTCGCTAAGGACATTGTCGGAGCAGAATCTTCCTTTCGGCTTTCACCCCTACTTGTCATACAATGCATTGCTGCATCTGCCCTGAGCTCGTCCCCCGAGCTTTGATTGGATCTTGTTGGCGTTTCTGTAGCAAAGCTTTTTTTACGTGGCGGGTTGCTAGCCCAACGCACAACCTTCCCCATTTCTTATTCTGGACTTGGACCAGAACGGCTGGGTTGGCTAGAGTCTAGGTTGGATTCAAATTTTGATTTTAACCTGTTGACTGCGCTTGCACGAACGACGTTCGTGATGGTTTCGGGAAAAAGCTGTGTGCCCTTGCATGAATGGCGTTTGAGGTAATTTCATCATCAAAATTCAGCGATTTAAAGAAGGGAGGCAAGGAGAAAAAATGGTTTAAATGGTTGTAGGGACTCTAAAGGACAGTTTCTTCCCTTTCACAGGTCGCTGACTAACCGGCTCGTATCCGTTTGGACGATAACTTTGGTAAAGTTCGCCCGAGTCACTCTCGGTTCAAGATGGCGAGTCAATAAGGCAGTTCGATCAGGCGCGTGCTGTTTTCAAATGATCTAATGCTCTTGAAGTGCTTCAAGAAGTTATCCGAGACCGTGAAAGTGATGACGAAGACTTCAGAGAAGTGGAACGAAGCGATTCGGAGGAGGAATAAAGTGATCACAATCAATGCCACCCTTTGCTATCGGAGATTGGTGTTGATGACGAAGCTGATCCCCAACTTCAAACCAAGCGATACCAGCGCAAGTGGGCCCGAATTGGAGAGTGACGAGCTTATCAGTCAACGTCGACTGCCCCCTTCCTCCTTTCGTGAGAGGTCGTGAAGAGAGTCGAGGAAGGGGAGGCGGGTTTAGGACAACGGCGAGGGTCCAGTTTGAGGGGGTGTGGCAGAGGAAGAGGGGGTGTGGCACTCGTCAGTCTGAACTTGTTTCAGAATGGACAGAGGCCAGTGCTGATCACCCAAATCTCGACCTTTCTTTCATGGGTGATCCAAGTATCAAGGTGAACATTGACGATTTCAAGCCTATGGATTTCATGGAGTTGTTTTAGTGGTGTGTGTGTGTGTGTGTTTGTGTTTGCATGGTTGTGTGTGTGTGTGTGAGAGAGAGAGAGAGAGAGAGAGAGCAGTGCATGGTGTGAGTATACATTGTGTGTGTGTGTGTCTGTGTAGTGTTTGTGTATGGTGTTTGTGTGTGGTGCTTTTGCATGTGGTGCTCTGTGTGTGTGTGTGTGTGTGTGTGTGTGTGTGTTGCTTTTGAATATGGTGCTTGTGCACAGTGTGTGTGTGTGTGTGTACCCAATGTCGGTCAGCTATAACTGGCATTTACTGGCAGTAGCGTGGGATCCTGATCCTTCTGTCTATTGGTTCTGTGGTGTGGTGTATTCTCTGCGACACCGGTGTATTTTTCAGTTGTTGGTGTGCTTTCATCATCTGTGGTGTGGCCTTTTGTAGCTCGGTCCTATCTTTAGCAGTCTCTTTTTTTGTGTGTGTGGTTGGTTTTGCAATGTTTTATTTATTACCTTCTGTGGTGATGGCTTTTTATCAATCGTACTTAGTTCATGAGTGAACCAAATCACATGTGTGAAAGAAAACTGACAGAATAATTGCAAGTTACACTCAGCGTTGTTATTGTTAGTTCATCTCTGCTGAACAAGACCAATTCACAAGAGACTTGCAAGATGTGCAGACTGATGATGTGGATAATGTGCAATTCCCATCATCTTTCCTGCGTAACCTGGGGTTGGAGTGCCCCCTATGATATGGGTTCCTAAACATTTTTATGCATTGTCAAGCTTTATTGTGAATATAGATGTTTGTCCTGAAGTTCAAAGGATACTAACACCAGTTTTTTGTGGTATTTCATTGTGATTTAGTGCTATAGTTTTGTTTATGTTCTGAATGTGTCTTTTTCAAACAAAACATTCATCATTATATATATTTTTGGTCTACTCATTACAATCAAAATCAAATTATTGTGATATCTGGCTGTAACCAAGGATATAACAAGAAACTTTCCCAAGTATCTAAGATATATGTCAAGGATTGAAAGAGCAGTGGGCATATCAGTGAACCTACCTAAGAAATTAAAATTGTGTCCTTTGATACCTGGATTGTACTGTACCCCAGAAATGCATAAAATTTATCATATAAAACAATTGTGGGTTGTAAATATACTACCAAGTATTTACACAGGTGTTCAGTAAACACTAAAACCACACTTTTTGCCGGGTTTGTATGTTTTTTGTTTTGCTGCTGTGGGGTTTTGTATGCTTGCAAAACGTAATTTTTTTTTTAAAAGTTGAATTATAAGATTATTTCTTATACTCAGAATGAACAAAATCAAATATTATGTGCAGATAGTATAGCCCTGGGTATAAGAAGAAAACATGCCAAAAATCTAAGAGATATCTCCACAATAAATGAACACTGATCAAATTAGTGAACCTACCACAAAAAGTCAAATTTTGCCTCTGCACACAGAAGTACAAAACTGATACAAAATAGCGGCAGTCAGGGGGTTAATTGCTGTCTGTCATGATTTTTTTTTTTTCTACAGCCAGTATGCTTTTGATCAGTCATTTTGAACAATTTTATTCATTTCTTGGCTGGAAATGACCATAATGAACAAGGAACTAGACACTTTCTTTTGATTCTTAAAATAGAGAACTAAGAATGCTTTGTTTTCACCTATTGTTTTACTTCATTACTTCAGGTAATGTTAAGAAATTATTAAATGTTTTTCATTTCGTTTGCAGGTAAAACAAAATCAGGATTCCAGAATTAAAGTTTTTGTGGAAAAGGAATCCAGTTGGCTCTTTGATAAGTTGCTTTCATCTCGGTGTATGTGTTACTAGATTGTTTTAGTTCTTTTTTTATTTTCTTGTGGATCGACTTAACAGAAAATATTTGTGTTCATTCTTCTGTTTAGGAGAGCTGACTTCAGGGCTGCACAAGAAAGAATCAGATGATGTATTCCAGTCAAGTGGCTCCAAAATGATGCGTCAGGGTTTCGTCGGGGACAATGTTGGCATGATAGGGGAGGACATATCGGAAAATCGTTCAGACAGCAATCCACATGTGCCTAATTTCCCATGCAAAATACTCCATTCAACAATGCTCAAGCCACCAATCCCTCTTACATGTCGGCAGGAATGAATATGTATGATCATCGTAGCAAGGTAGGTCCCCCAATGCCTCCCAACAACAATGGCAGTCTGAACAACAACCTACAGCACAAGCTAAAGGTGATGCAACAGCAGCCTGGTGGCAACAGTAGTGCCACATCAGCTCTGAACAGCATGAGCCCTGGGCAAGGGAGAGGTGGGAGTGTCCCTGGCTCCAGTAGCCAAAGCATGGTGCAGCAGCAGGCTGC
This sequence comes from Conus betulinus, assembly GCA_016801955.1. Taxonomy (NCBI): domain Eukaryota; kingdom Metazoa; phylum Mollusca; class Gastropoda; order Neogastropoda; family Conidae; genus Conus; species Conus betulinus. Next base: position 313,306 of record JADBJO010000197.1, read on the forward strand.
TCAACAGCAGATCCTTCAGCAGCTGCGTTTGGCTGTACAGTCTGGCCTTATCTCTCCTCAGCTGCTCAATTACCAGCTACCTCATAACATCCTGGTGATGCTTCAGCAACTGCTGCAGCTGCAGAATGCCCTGCAGAACTTGGTCCAGCGTCAGCAATTCTTGAACCAGAACAAGGTCACCCTCAACATCCCACGCCCACAGCTTGACCAAGTGACTGGCATGATTAGCCAGTACAGATCGCAGATCTTAAGCCTGCAGAAGCAGCTCCAGGCCGCACAACAAAATATGCTGATGAAGCAACAACCCCCTACTGCACCTACCCCCTACACCACAACAGATGCAGGCCATGAGCCAGCAGCCTCCTTTGGGCATGCCCCCTCCTATACCAACCTCCATGCAAGGAGAGGGGGGTGAATCAATTATGTCTTTGCATGGAGATATAGGAGGTGCGACCTCAAATGCAGCCAGTATGTCTAGGCTGAGCCAGTGGAAGCAGCCAGCAATGGAGAAAGAGGGTCAGAGTGATCTGAACAAGGCACCAGGATCCAAGCCTCAACAGGGTCTGCAGCATTCACACTCCACACCCACCATGGGACCATTTGGAGATCTCACAGGTCTGAACATCGGTGGGGATAGCACTTGGTCTTCTTTAGCCACCTCAACGTCTAGCAACTGGCCGAGTGCACCCACTGGAGACAGTGGGACAGAAGAGGGAGGAAAAAGGGAAGATGGAACCCCACCAAGCTCAGGTCTGGCATCCATGCTGGGAGGAGGAGGAAATCTTGGTCTGTCTACTGATGTCATTCCTGAATTTGTTCCTGGCAAACCTTGGCAGGGTCTGAGCAACAAGAGTGTGGAAGATGACCCCCACATCACTCCAGGCAGCATCTCACGCTCCCTTAGTGTCAATGTGGTGAAAGATGACTACCTGAACAACCTGACTGCTGCCAGCAAGTCCAGTCCTTCCTTCACCACAGATGCCACGTGGAGCACAGGTGACAAGACCACTAATCCTGGAGCTGCTGAGACTTCCATGGCCAGTGCTATGACCCTGGGTGCCTCCAATCTGCAGGCCCAGCAGAACCGTTCATCTGCCAACAGTCAGTGGCAGCAGCCAGCCTATGGTCGTCAACATTCCTGGGCTGGCAGGTCTCCTAGCTCTGCTTTCACTCAGGGTGAGTATGTTTGAAGAATTTTAAACAAGAAAAAGAAAGAAGAGAAAAAAATGAGTTTTTAAAATATGTATCTTAAAGGTCAGTAAACACGTAGAGGTGGTTTGCAATGGGTATGGGCAAGTTAATAAGTACTCATGAATTTTTTGTGTATACCCAGTGCCCAATCCTGATCGGGGGCATGGACACATAACTAGCAGCTCTTGACCAGAGACAGGGCACGAGTCTTGGTCCAAATTGAGCTCATTGAACTCTTCACGGCTGTTCAGGGTGGTTGTACTTCAGGGATCCCAGGAAACGCGAATTCAAAAGGGTTCTGGACTCCTGGCTCCAAATCTTGGGCCCTGACTCTTGCCGTTGTCACTTTATATGTTGGAATGCTTGTGACGAAATTTTTGACTGCTTTTTATGTCCAGTTTCTTTGGATTTTTCATCTGTAGGCTTCCAGGACATTACTTAACATACGACACAAATTTTCTCTCTCTCTCTCTCTCTCTCTCTCTCTCTCTCTCTCTCTCTCTCTCGCACACATACACACGTGCACACGCATGTGTGCGCGTGCACGCACGCACGCGCACACACACACACACACACACACACACACACACACACACACACACACACACACACACACACAAAATACACTCTGATGTTCAGATTCTGCCACATGAAAAAGGGTGTGGGGTCTAAATGAAATTTGATTTTTATTATTTAATTTGCTAGAAGCAATGAAAGTTGACGGACTCTTGAGCCATTAAACATTGGTTCATTGAACACAATTTGGCCTAGGACTCTGAGAGTACACTGCATTTGAGAATTTCCACCTCATCTTGTTGATGAAGTATCCATGATGGCAAGACAAGCAAAGCTTTCACCACATCCCTGTTTTTGGACGGAATAGTGAGAATAACATGATGATGTAGAAATCTGTACCCCTGAAAATTCTGGTTTGAGATGTATCTACAACAGTTTCGAGGTCTTCATGCTTGGAAGTAGTAAAGCAAACGATTTTCAATATCTGAAACAGTGTTTGGAGGACTTCATGCCTATAGGTAGTAAAGCAAATGATTTTCAGTCAAATGCATGAAACTGCCTTGGCTGTGCTGGAAGTAGGCTTTGTGTGATGCAGTGAAAAGCCAAACACCAGACTAACAAGGACTTGTCTATTGACCAAAAGTGAAAGACATGCACAAATTTACTCTTTGTGACATTTGTAGAGCATGGTATATTTTGAGAAGCACTGTCTTGACTGTAGGAAATCTACATACGACAGGAAAAATACATCAGACAGCAGCAGAAATTGCATGTCCTCATTCCGTGTGAAAATATCAGAATAGCATCGGCTGGAGTACTAAAATACATGCAAACATGTGTGCACATACATGAACGACACCTGCATTGATCACCCATGTGTGCTTGCACACGCAGTGTGATGATATTTGTGTCTTGTGACAGTTAACTGTGCAGTTGAGGATAACTGACAATTGGTCAGATTACTGAGTGACAGCCTTTGAGAAATGGGATGAATGGAATAGAATGGTCAGGCTGTGGATACAGTATTAACAGACCAGTGTTATGTTATCCGTCAAAAGCCAGCTGGATGAATGGGGTATAATTGTAGTTATTGCTGATTATGAGTGTGATTCAGATTAGAACAGAGAGTGTTTGCAAGATGAAAATAGGGTTTGTGTATCCCTCAGTGGTGAGAAGCTTGATGCATTCACAAAGCAAGGAAAAGTGCCAACATGCCACAAACAAAAGAGGTAAAAGCATCTGTTCTAGACCAGCAAAAAGGTGTACTCTATGGAGTTCAGAATGACTATTGGTGATGGAGTCATTTTTTTTTTTTTTTTTTTTAATAAAGGCTAACAGTAACATTTATTTCAGCAAATTTTTTCTAAGTTAGAAGATTTATGTTGATGATTATAATAAGGTCATGAAGTTGATTCATTCCATAGCTTGAATATTTTGACGGGGGGGGGGGGGGGGGGGGGGGGGGGGGTGTTGACACTAGGCTAGTGTGACCACCTGGGTAAGTGCACACAAGAGCAAAGCTTGACCCAGTTTGGGGAGTTGAACCTTGCCATCTTTTCATACTGATAAGACATTTGCAAAGTGAAGCTAATCAGTACTGATAGAAAGATTTGCACAGGGAAGCTAATCAATACTGATAGAAGGACGTTTGCACAGGGAAGCTAATCAATACTGATGATAGAATTTGACACAGGAAGCTAATAAATACTGATAGAATAGACATTTGCACAGGGAAGCTAATCAATACTGATAGAAGGATATTTGCACAGGGAAGCTAATCAATACTGATATAGGACATTTGCACAGGGAAGCTAGTCAATACTGATAGTCATTTGCACAGGGAAGGTGGTCAGTACTGATAGAAAGTCATTTGCACAGGGAAGGAAGCAAATCAGTACTGATGGTCATTTGCACATGGAAGCAAATCAGTACTGATAGTCATTTGCACATGGAAGGTGATCAATACTGATAGACATTTGCACAGGGAAGGTGATCAATTGATAGTCATTTGCACAGTGAAGTAATCGATACTGATAGACATTTGCACAGGGAAGGTGATCAATGCTGATAGGTCATTTGCACAGGGAAGCTAATCAATACTGATAGAAGGACATTTGCACAGGGAAGCTAATCAATACTGATAGACATTTGCACAGGGAAGCTAATCAATACTGATAGAATAGGACATTTGCACAGGGAAGCTAATCAATACTGATAGAAGGGTATTTGCACAGGGAAGCTAATCAATACCGATAGAAAGCCATTTGCACAGGGAAGCTAATCAGTACTGATAGAAAGCCATTTGCACAGGGAAGGTAATCAGTACTGATAGAAAGCCATTTGCACAGGGAAGCTAATCAGTACTGATAGAAAGCCATTTGCACAGGGAAGGTCATCAGTACTGATAGAAAGCCATTTGCACAGGGAAGGTCATCAGTACTGATAGAAAGCCATTTGCACAGGGAAGGTCATCAGTACTGATAGAAAGTCATTTGCACAGAGGTCATCAGTACTGATAGAAAGCCATTTCACAGGGAAGGTCATCAGTACTGATAGAAAGCCATTTGCACAGGGAAGCTTATCAGCCAGTCAGAACAGAGGTGAAGGGCATATGTTGTGCCACCAGCCAAGTTCAGGAATTCATCCCCACTCTCAGATTTTGTGTCTGAGTGGGTATGATTCTACTTGTAATTTGGTTCCTTTCACGGAAGAACTAAAGTCAGAATGCCCCACCATACATTGAAAAAAAAAACAACAAACGAACAAAACGGGGAGTGAATTGCTGACCTTAAGAATGTGTTTTGCATCAGACTTAAGTGACCAGTTGGCAAGGCTAGGGATAGAAGGAGAGTGAGCGCAAAATCTTTTCTAGCAGCTGAGTGAGAGAATGATCTTGCACAACAATGGCTTTATAACTGATTGGAAAGTGTTCTGATTTTGCCTATGTTTTTATAGTTGACTGTGTTGGTGAAACTGCAGCTTGTCAGTATGAAATTTTCTGTAGTAATTGTGTGAATTTGAGACTTCTGTAGTAATTGTGAATTTGAGACCAAATGGTATGATGGTTCACAGTTAACATATACAAATACACAATTGTGAATTTGAGACTTCTGTGGTAATGTGTGAATTTGAGACCAAATGGTATGATGGATCACAGGTATCATATACAAATACACAAGCGTATGGCTTGGTGTCCCCACCTGGACATGATGACTTTGGATTCTACTGTCACTAGGCCAAGCTGAAACTGCATCTAAAATCTGTCCTTAAGTACATAAGCAGTTTGAGAGAATCTGGCTTCAAAACCAAAATCTTCGCCATAGAAGCTGGGGGGATAGACGCTGACAAGTTTATGATTTCATTAAAAAGGCATGGGATTTCAGGCAAGGTTTAGAATTCTAAAGACAAGACAGGGGCAGCTGAAAAGAATTACAACTGGATCTGGTTGAAGAAGAACATGAGTGAACTCACAAGGCTGAAATTTCCCAACTTGACATTGGTGTCTGTAGTGTGATGTGGGTAAGATACCTGTCAAGAGAGACTTCATCTTGAGACATCCATCCATCGACGAATCCTGGAATGAATCCAGGCAGCGCTGGGTTGGCAGGCAGGGGAAGGTGAAGTTGGGGGGGGGGGGGGGGGGTCTGAGTCTGACAGCAGACAGGCCTATAGGAATCATGAGGAAAATATATGGCCCAGCCGTCATAGAGAAAGAGTTGGGGTGAAATCCAGTGAAAAGCTATAGGGATGGTATTTGAAGAGTCTTGTTTATCCAAAATAAACCAAAATGCATGATCAGCAGTGTTTACTGGCCTTTTCCAGTTCATTTTTGTCAGTCAGCAGTTTCAGGTTGGCATCTGTACTTTAATGCTTAGTTTGACAGATGATTACTGATCTGGTACACAACAATATATATATATATATATATATATATAATTATAAACAAAGCTTGCTCTTATGTCTTAGATTATAGAAATAGGGGAGTGATAAGCCTTCATATCTGCAGTGGTAGATGATTCTGCCTAACTGACAGTATGTGCCAGATATGAAGGCTTATCACTCCCGTATTTCTACAATCTAAGACATAAGAGCAAGCTTTGTTTATAATTCAATATTTCTTGCAGTCATTGCAACACCAGGCTGCTCTGTAAGTTGCTGGAATGGTGCTCGGCACTTATCCTTGGAATTTATTAGTTTTTATTATATTTAGTCCCTTGTGGATTCATTCCAAGAACTGGCCCTCAGCACTTGTGTCTTAAGAGGTTATCTTTTTATATTTTCTACTTTTCACAAGAAAATGTAGCTTGTTTTGCTCTTTCATGATTTTCTTTTGCTTCTAGGTGGCACCTTTGGTTGGTTTTTTGAAAACTCAGCAAACATACTACGGTATTGCACACCAGCCTTTTTCTGGGTATAGCATTCTTCTTAAAACCGAAAAGGCAGAGGAGGAGTCAAATTACCACTTTCCGCGGTCACTGAGGAGAAACAATTAGGTTTCGAAATACCGGTATTTGACCAGGAGTTATATGTTAGTGAGCTTCCTCCCCATTGGAGATTGTCTCCAGCATCAGAGACTATAAGCTTGCCGAAGGTTGATTTTGAGAAGCATTTATTATTCCCCATTCACCAACTCAGCACATATGATACGGTCAGTCAGGCAGAATCATCTACCACTGCAGATATGAAGGCTTATCACCCCCCTATTTCTACAGTCTAAGACATAAGAGCAAGCTTTGTTTATAATTCAGTATATATATATATATATATATATATATGTTTTTATATATATCGGTGATAATTATTTTTTTTTAATTAGGGAGTTAGATTCGGTGCAAAAAAACTTGTTTCCACATTTTCACGGGGTCACAAAAATATTATGATCACACTTTGTAACTGCTTGTAAATGTACTGAAAACACAAATGCACACGCACACATACACGAGAGCGCATTCTGACAGGCTCAACATAGTCACAAACATGAAATCACAGAGAAAGACAGAAACAGACGAGGTGTTATCAACAAAGTTAAAATCTCTCCGGATTATGCTAAACATTTTTTATTTAGATTTGTGTTCCAGTGCTAGTAAAGCATTTAAAAAAAAAAGTCCACTATCAGGATTTTAACAGTGAAACTTGATACATGGGATGTTCTTTGCGATTTTAATTACAGAATTAACACAACTGAGCCAGTTCCATCATCAAATGGGAAACATTTTACTATTTAATAACCATGTTGAAATTGCCTTGCAATGATCATCTGGAGCCCGTGACAAACAAGAGGCAAGTGAGAATATTCATGGAACCTTTCACGAAATCATATAGGTTTCATGCGCACAGAAGAAACTCATTGCATTGTGTTAAATTTTGGTACGTTTTAGTGCCAAACTGGACTGAATTCCAGTAAAGTCAAAGATGCACGCTTATGTGTAAGAATTAGCACTGTATGTGTATATATATATATATATATATATATATATATATATTATATACACATAATATACACATGCATACATATATATACATGTATGTATACACACATGCACACACACACACACAGTACACACACACACACACACACACACACACACACACACACACACACACACACACACCGACTGACTGACTGAAACCATTTACTGTCAGATTAACATTCACACACACACACACGCAGGCACGCACACGCTTGTGCTCATGAAACAAAGAAGGTGCATCAAGGAAAAGCTGCACCATATGGAGGAAATTGGGAACAGGAAGGCTACATACATCTGGCTGGTCGTGTTAATGTTTATCAGCCGGTGATATTTTGTGTAGGTGTATTTTGTGCATGTCCATTGTGTTTTGGGATAAGACTGTGTTACACTTGATGACTTTGATTTGACAGTTAACAGATCAGGCTGGGACAGTCGTCAGTCCTCCTGGCTCAAGAACCTCCCCACTCAGGTAAACCATTTACAAGCTTTATCTTTTCCTACATCTACTTGTTAGCCCAACCCTCTGTGCTCCCTTTGCTCTCTCACTCTCAGGCACTGTCGCTTTCATTGGTGTGGTGGTGGTGTGTGTGTGTGTGTGTGTTTCTTCTGTTGCATTTTCTACTCTTTGTGTGTGGGTGACACTTTTTAAATTTCTGCTAGAAAGAGAAGCCACAGTAATTAAAAGAATATCCTTTGGAATGACAGCGGTGTTGTAAATGCATGTATGCACAGTTAATGTAATAGTTTTTCTAAGTTTTGGGAAGAAAAGTCCGGTTTTTTTTTGTTGTTTTTTTTTAATAAGTTTTTGGTAAGAATATTAGTGACTGGCCTTTTCTCACCTTGACAAGATCACTGTGAAGATCAGACCAATGAAAGCGTGATATGCCAGTGAACATTCAGAAATTGTCATGTGCTTGCACTTCTTTTAATCAGGCTGAAAGAACAGGTGTTTTTTTTTTTTTTTTAATTGGAATATTTCATATTTAGGTGAAGAAATTGTCAAGAGTTTAAAAGATTATTTTAAGCGTTTGCTTGTCACTTGTGGTAAAAAATGTTTTATTGGAAAACATCAAAAGAACAGATTTTTATTTCACAGGCCTATAACTAAAATGCTTTCATACAACCACAGTGAACTGCAGACATTGTGCATGTTACACACACACACACACACACACACACACACACACACAGTAATACATACATCTAGATATGTAAGGTAATTACTGTGTGTATGGTTGCACATGCATATTGGCAAACACACATAGGACTTAGAGATGGTTTCATTGTTATCATCTGTAATATTGATCCACCAGTAGTTTTGAGATATGGGGGGGAGGATGTAATATTGTTGGTTCACAGTATTTTAATTGGAGCTGTCTGTTGACTTAATGATTTTTTATTGATCGATTAATTTGATGGCAATTAATGATTGTTTATTGATCGATTGATGGCAAACTCCGAGTGAAAAGAGGTGCGTGCATGTTGGATAAACCGCTGTCTTTGATTTTAGTTTGTATTTGACCTGTGTGCATTGTATAAAATCAAATCATGTATCATCAGTCATGATGTACTACTGTTTATGGTAGAAAACATTTTGTTACAAGTTGTATTGATAATGGACTATAAAAGGGGGGGGTGTGTTTAGTCATGAAGCACATCTCTACAGCTGTTTATGGAAAGGAAAAAATGTCTTTCTACTCATGTTGTATTCTATGTGTCAAGTAAACGATAACCTGGATGATTCTGTTCACAGGATGAGGAGCAGTAAGGAAAACTCTGGAACAATGAGTCTCGCGATACAGCTCTTCCCATCTGCCACTGTGCCTGTCAGCATGCTGTTGTTAGGATGAAGACACTTCGCTGCTTTGAGATCCTGATTTCTTAGTCCTCCCCATTTTTGTGAAAAAAAAACCCTGAAACCAGTAAACGGGATAACTATGGCATCATCAAAAGCCATTGAACACCACATACTACCGTCCTGTCCTCTTCCATTCTTGACCCCATATTCCAAACTATGTTCCTTTGAACTAGTCACAATACCTCTCAAGGCCTTTCAGTGAATTAAAAAAAAAAAAAAAAAAAAAAAAAAAAAAAACCCCACCCCCATCCCAATAGGAGTTTGGTTCCAGTCCCAAAGATGTTGACGGGAAAGGAATAGTGACATAATTTGGACGCTGTATTCTGTGGTGGTCTGACAATGTTTTCAGAGGCAAATTTGAAATGTACCTTGAAGCCAAACTTCCCCCCATATCATTGAAGCAAGACTTCTAAGAGAATCCATCATCTTCCCATCAGCCATCTTTCATTTCTTTGCTATAATTGTCTCCATGTTACCCTTTCCCATATGTTCCCCTGTGCACAACCTCTTACATGTTGATGTGATCTTTGTCTGTGCGGGTTAGTTACTTTGTGACAAAAGCAAAAGAATGGGCGAAGTGAAATAATACAGGCAATTTATGTATTGAGAGATGACAGAAAATATGTATTGGTTCAATGTGTTCCAAAAACAATCAGCAATGAGCTGCCTCCACATTGTGCATACCCAAGGTGCTCACGTCTTTGTCTTGCAGAGGGCACAATGCTTCGACTCATTTCACATTTCTCTGCATGGGGCGATGTATCAAGTCTTTCAGAAAGTCCTGTTGTCTTGTCATCTTCAGGGGTGCAACACAAGTAGGGGTGTTGGGGCATTGAGGGGCATGGACCAGGTTCAGTCCACACAGCTGGTGTAGTCATTGGAGAGGCATCAGTAGATATATGATCATGTTGATAATTTCTTTAATTGGTGTGGGAATCTCAGCAAAGACAAGTGGATGAAACAAAATAGGTGCTCTGACAAAGGGATAGGTATGAGTCAAACGCTAGGAATACAGCAGTCTGTTTTCATTAAGTCAAATGCTAGGAATACAGCAGTCTAATTTCATGTGTCAAATGCTAGGAATACAGCAGTCTATTTTCATATGTCAAATGTTAGGAATACAGCAGTCTAATTTCATAAGTCAAATGCTATTAATAATAATAATAATGAATACTTATATAGCGCCTATTCACAGCTGGAGACCAAGCTCTAAGCACTTTACAATCCACACTCGTTTACACAAATGGCTGCCTACCTGGGTAGTGCCGACTGAAGAGCTGCCAGCTGGCGCTTCATTCAGTAGTTTCGTTTCCCGTGTCATCCAGTCAGTATCGTTCAATATCGTTCACTCGATTTCCTAACTTCCTTCATTCTTTCAATTTCTCATGCAGGGTGCATGCTTTGTGTAACATGTCATCCATACCAACAGCCCAAACTGGCCTCCTCCTTTTCCAAAAGTTGGTGATGGGATTTTACCTGTGTGCAAGATGTTCCGCGTGCGTTCACACATGGAACCTCGGTTTATAGTCTTATTCGAAGGACTGTATGGGGAATGGAGTCGGAACTAATGTTAACTCCGAGGGGAAAAAAAATCCCCCTGTACCGAAAAGGCCCGGCGGAGGAGATTCGAACACACAACCCTTGGATTACAAGTCCGGCACTCTACCAACTGAGCTATTCCGGCCCCCAATACCGCAGTATATTTTCATAAGTCAAATACTATGAATACAGCAGTCTGTTTTTGTGAGTCAGATGCTGTGAACACAGCAGTCTGTTTTCCTGCTGCCAGCATCCAGTCGGATGAATGAAGTTTTTGTACACAGCATAGTACACAGCACAGGTGGCTGATATTTTGCATGGTTCTTTGTCATTTGAACTTGAAAATACCAGTAATAATGGTTAAATGGAAACCTTGGTTGATTAGAACATTGATGTCGGCGTTTAGTTGTAGCAGCCATAGTAATAAACACATTGTTCTGTCAGCTCATAACAAGGCCACAGGAAGTAGAGCTTTGTGGCCATCAGGGATGTACAAATGCAGCAGACGGCAATGTGAATATCATGTACCAGTTTTAAGAATGGGAGGGGAGGGGGGAATGGATGAGAAAGGGGGGGGGGGGGGGGGGTCATGTGGTAAGATGAGGGCCTCCTTTTCATGTTTGCTCACTGAGTGGAGGGTGGGGTCTAGAGGAGGTCCAGACGGATGAAAGTTGTGTTCCATTACAAAAGGATCAGCCATTTACCTGTTACTTTTCATGTGCATGGTTTGTCAGTCACTCCATGTACCCCACAGTCATTGTCATTCCATTACAAGACCTGAATTTCCTCTAAGGAAATGAGTTCTTTGATTGCACAATTATTACAGTTGTCACATCTTGTCTTCCTTATGATGTTATATATATATTTTAAAAGTAGTTTGAAAATCAGAAGACTGAATGGTGACTAGACAGTCATTACACATCATGCTGACCCTTGTATGAGAGAGATATGTGTTGGGATTCAACCAGACATCAAAAGCAAAGGCTTTTTTAAAATGTTTGCTTGAGATGATAAAATGAGGGGATGGGAGGAATAAAAATGTAATAAAGATATGTAGAGCTTTTTTTTTTTAACATATCAATTGCTTGCAGTTCTGACATTTCAACAAAGCCACCAAAGTTATTGTGGTGTTGAATATTGTGTCTGAAGCTTGTAAGGGGAAAGGGGGAGTTGATTGTTGAGTTGTTTGATGACTTAATCGTTGTGTGGTTGAATGATGTGTGGTGGTGGTGATTGTGTGTGTGCCTATGTATCTAAAAAGAATCCTACTAATGATAATGATATGTGTTTCCAAGTGGTTGAAGAAAAATGTATTTGCAAAGTGTTTGAAAAAATTTGATTGCACGTGAAGCAAGGTGAACCAGTGTGCATCGCATTTAAACTGTGGAGACTATATTTTACATGTTGCTGTGGCCAGCCCTTCTACTGTTTGACCATATGGACTCTTGTCAGTTGACAGGATTGACACGCCTGTGATAACTGATGTCTCAATCTCCGTGTTGTCTGTCATTCTTGTTAATCATGCAAGTGAATCAGGTTTCAGGTGCTTTACCAGCTTCCATCAGATTCTAGTTCAAAGAGGATGTGTGTATAGTAAAAGGGGACAAAATCTTAGGGGGAGGTGGGTGTTTTTTTTGTTTTGTTTTGTTTTGTTTTTTTTTTTGTACAGACTTGACTACACACCTCCTTTTTATCTGCATCACTATTTTGGTCAAAATGAAGATAGAGAAAACTGTACTAGCCAGTTTGAACTGCTGTACTATATTTATGAATGTGTCAGTTTATTGTTCATCCCTTGTTCGCCTTTGGTGAGATTTATCAAATAACAATGAATGTAACTCCATGAACTCAATGGTTTGCTACAAATATAAGGTATATATATATTTATCCATTTTTTTTCCCTGTCCGAGTCATTTATGAAAAAGCTGTGTGTTGTTTAAAACATATGTGCTTTATAATTTTTGTGTTTGTTTTTAAATGATACGATGATCTGGTAATGGCTGTGATGTGCCGCATGGCTGGCAGCAATCTTGTATGTATGTAGGGTCACTTGACATTTCCATTGCAACAGTGATGATTCCTCCCTCCAACTTAGTTGCATTTAATTCCATCGCAAAGCAATGTGGTAAGAAAGTCCCAGAGTGCTGTACTTATTGCTTGTCTGCAGATCTGGGGTTGTGTTAATGTTACATGTTATTATCCTTTGCCAGTATTGTCCTACACATTTACCTTATAGTGTGAACACAGCTGAAAGATGGCTGTCAGATTATGCAGTGAACAAAAAAGGGTGAAAATGTACAGGAGGAGAAAGATAAAGTTGGAAATATTTGGAGCAGTAAAAAATACTGGGTAGCCTTGAAGAGAAGGCTTCAGAGATGGACAAGTTCTAGTTGTGGCGTCTTTGTGACTTGGTGCACACTGCTACAACAGCTTGGGAGCCAAAATGGATGTCAACTACGGCTTGTACTTTGCAAACCGTATATGTTTAGGTGGATTTATGTACATACTTGCAGAGGTTTGCTTCAGTTAGAGAACACTTGGTTTGTACAGACAGAAATTATGAGCAGTCCAGCAAACTACTGATGTGCCATGCACAATATCTGACGCTGATAAGAAAAGGGATCTTGATTTTGACAGAAGCAAGCTGCTCATCGCTCACCAAGTGTTAGGTATGTGTACACCTAAGAATGAAGATTACAGACACAGATCAACAAACTTGGTGTGGGATGTGTGGTTTTTTTTTTTTTTTAAGATTAGAGAAGACAGTGGTACATACTGAGAGAAAACCTGTTGTTTTTACATCCTTTTAAACTTCCAGGATTTTCTTGCCTCACAGCATACCACTAATAAACCAGATTTCAGATGGGAAAAGGGGGACAGTGGAGAGTTGAAAGTTAACCTTCCACAGTGTTTATGTTGTGCTTTGACTGCATTTGAAGTTTTGTTTGACCAAGTTGAGAAACACAGATCACAGTCTGCCAAAGCATTGCAACATTTGATGATCCCACAACCTTTGGCAGCTGTCTTTTTCCTTTCTCATGCTCTTTATCCTCCATTTCTGCCACTGTCCAGGTATCTTCTTTTCCTCTCTGTTTGATTCTGAGGCAAGTGATATTTACTCATGACATAATGCTTTTTGACATGTACAGATAGTGATGATTTGAATTTTTTTTTTTTTTAACATTGAAGTACCTGATTCCACGCTGACAATACTTATGACTGATGGTACTTATTGCCAAAGGATGTGCTTTTCTTTGTGGCTGTCAGTTTGTCTTGAACCAGTTATTTTTCTGGTGATTCTGAATGTCTGGTGTTGGTTCCAAGAGATTAGAGAAATAAGCTGGTTTGTGGCATTGTGTGTTACAGAATGTTGATTACTAATGTCTACATATCCTTATCAGTATCACATGTTGTCATGGTTGTTGATCATCTGCTAAAGCTCTCCACTTCTGGGACAGTTGAAACTTTTCCGGAACCTGCCACTTGGTTTGTAAATATGATATGAAAATGGCGCGCATTTGTGCAGTGTGTATATTGTATATATTGAACACAATGATGAAGAATTGATGTCTTTGTTTTAACTATTGCCTTGAATGGCTTGTACTTTTAATGTTGGCATATTTTAAAAAAAAAAAAAAAAAAAAAAAAAAAGTTGGTAGTGAAAGTGATTGAGGAATTTTTTTTTTTTTCTTTTTTATTATTATGATTTTTTTAATGACTGATGTGATCGGAAATTTTGGTCAATTGCCTGTCCTTGTTTCATTGATTGTATGATGTCTTTTTTTTTTTGTAAGTGTGACTTGAGAGGAGTCGAGAGAAAAATGTAAGTTTCAGTTCATATAAATAATGAAATGTATTGGATGTTGTGAATGAGGTTTTTTTTTTTTTTTCCTCAAATGTTATTGGGTGCTTCAGACTAGAATATGTGTGTGTTACAAATGTGAAGCAGGTTTATTGTTGATCCAGTTTCTTCATGCTGAGGATGCTTTGGATATCAGATGGTGCACAACGAATCACGACAAAAGGAGAATGGCATCAAGTGTTTTTCACTTGGATGTCAGATCAAGATATCTCATGTCAACAGTCAGGGGAAGGGGCGGGGGGAGGAAAAAGATACTCTTCAAATTTGAAAATAATTTGTCAATCTCAGTATCTTATGACTTGTGAGCATTTTACCTTATGTGTGCAAGTATGTTTCCATTGTGTACATTCTTCCTCTCCTAAGGTAGTTGTTAGCTTCCACATTGGGCAAAGTGTTCTAGTCTAACGGCTTTGTTGGCTTTGTCTCTTAATCTAATCAAAAGCCGAGTGAACACAGCTCATACCTCTCTTGTTAGCTGGAGCCCAGGTAGCTGCAGGCTTTTCACTGCCAGGACATGGCATGGCCATTGTGGGCAGTCTGACTTGCATTTAACCCCTCTTTTTCTCCTCTCTTCTTCATTTTTTGTGTTGTCATCACTTTCCTCCCAAATCTCATAGTTGTGTGCTGGCATGAGTGATGTTTTTGCTGGATATGATGATCATGTTCTAAAGGACACAGTTGCAATCAGATTGGAAATGTGAAAATGTTTTGACTGTTTGTTTCTTGTCATTTTATTTCCTTTTTTGTTTGTTTCCTTGTTCGTTTGGTCAATTTAATTTGATATAAATATACTTGCCATTGGATGACCGACAATTTATCTCTGAAGATTGGCTGAATACATGTCTTGCAACTTGTTTTCCTTCCCCAAATCCTGCCCTGTCGTATTTTTTTCTGCTTGTTTTGTTGATCTCATATGAAGATGACCATATTGCATTGGAAATGTTTTTATCCAGTTCATTCAAGATGCCACAGTCATCAGCTTTTTGTCGCAAGCAAGAAATTTGCTAGGTTCTGAAGGAATTGGCAACAATCAACCAAAGATGAGCCTTACTTCCACTGCCATTCTCCTCTCATCCATCTCTTCTCTGGATACAAAGGTGTAGAGGAAAGTTAAGAGGGAGTCACTGAAAAATGGATGATTATCAAAACCTAGGAAGAGAATGGCTTGAAGTAGAAATGTCTTCTTGGGTATAGTTGGATACGTCTTTGTGATGGAAGCTGTGTTTCTGTGAGAAGCGATGACGAACAAGGTGATATTTTGGATTAAAGCAGACGGACCTCTGTGAGGATTGACCTAAGAATGTGTTAATGTGCAGTTCAGGTGTCAGCAACCAGTGCATTCCAAATATAGTCTGTTGATGTATTGTATGTTATGCCAAAATCATCATTGCACTGATTCCAATGCCATGATACTGGGTTGTTGATTTTTTTTTGTTTGTTTACAGACTTTTGTTTATATATATGATTATGTGTGTGTGTTCAAAGGTGAAGGGGAAAAAAAAAAAAAATTCTCATTTAACATGTTTTTATATATTTGACGAATTGCCAGCTCATTGTTATCAAAACTTTTTTCTGTCATGCAAACGAACATATAAATGTATCAAAAATGCTGTCCGTATTAAAATTTGACCCTTACAACAAAGTATTGATCTTTTGTACCAAGATATGATGCGATATTATTAACTTTTGAACTTGTGTTGGTATTAGTCATGTGCTTTTTTGATGATGGCAATAAGTTATTCCATTTTATGAATCTTTTGTAATAATGTAGAAATAACGTTTTTTTATTTATAATTGTAACTGTATAGACATTTAGAATTTGCTTTTTGGCATCTGTGACTCAGTGCAGCTGTTTTGGGGTGAAAGCTGTTGCCATGTAGATCCCCTGCATTCTGCACAACTAACTGCTAGGTCTGCTTAGTTGACATGACAAAATGTCCCTCAATAGCTAGTCCAGAAGCCGAGTTAAGCCATCACAGATTCGGCCAAATCTGTGTTCACATGATTGATCTGTAGAAAGATGCTTGTTTACCACATACCAGTGTTGGACCTACAATACCACTCCAGAACCCATGCTGCTCAGCTAAGTGATTTCTGACTTTTGGAGGGTGTGCATTTTCTCCCTAGAATATGCCCATTGATATGTTCTTTTTGTGCTGTAGGGTGATGTTGATTCCAGTGGATGACTTCCATGCATGTGTCCATATGACTTGTGCCTATGGGAGAGGGTGGGGGGGGAGGGGTAGGTGAGGAGGGAGGCATTGGGTGGTGGTGGTGAAAGCATGGATATACAAGGTGTGTTATGTGTTGGGATGAAGAGCAGAGGGTATCATAATTCTTGATGATCGTAGAAAACTAATTGATGGATGTTGTCTTAATATTGGAATTTCTATCAGTATTGTTTCCGTCATTGTACTATGAGAGTATGTTGAGGATGAGCTGTTCCTGTCTCCTGAAAGATGCCTTAGTATGATAGCAGTTTTGCCCCACCTATTTATTGGAAGAAGTTGGAGAGTGCTGACGCTGCGGGGACAGTGCCTCGGGTACGCCAGTGTTGTAGAGATTCATTGGTTTTGGTTTCACACATCTTTTTCAACAGCCACTTTTAAAAAAATGAGACGAAATTACGAGCAATGTCTATCATAAGTATGCACAAGAGATTTTGAAACTGTCTGGCAAATCATTGTTTTCATCTTCACCTTTCATGAGAACGAAAATAAATGGAGAGTGGAATTGTGGCCCTTTGTAATTTGGTACATTAGTAGTTGACAAAGAAGAATATTTGTCAAAGACATGGTTCTCTTGCACACATTGGACAACGACTTCGCTGCACTGAGTATGCTGTCTTCAACCAAAGCTGGGCAAAACAATATCAGAGGTTTCAAAAAAGCTAGTTCTGCAGAGACTGCTGCCAACACATATAAAACTTAGAGATAACGTTTGACTTAAGACTTAGATTGACCATTTCGAGTGATATGCTCTGCTCTGCTCTACCTTTTAGCACAAGCTGATATGAATTATGTTTACTCTGCAACATATATAAATGTACTGTTCTACCAGATACCTAGTACAGTGAAGGCATTTCGTCATGCTTTGCACATAAGCTGGTCACTTTTTGATTTTTTTTTTTGTGTGTGTTTTTGTTAGAGGAGCGGGGGGGTAGAGGGGTGTGTTGTTGTTAAAGGGTGAGCGAAATATACTAGCTTGATTTCTTTTCATACAATCCTGATTTTTGCTTTGCATTTTTGTTTGTAATCATTTGAATATATATGAGAATGACTCAGTGAAGGGGAAAAAGACAATAACACACACAAAAAATGGAAATTGTGATGTTCTGAAGTACTGCTTTTGATCAGTTCGTGCATCCATACCCTCACTCCAACGTCTCTGTCTGCACATGCGGAATAGTTTGTGGCTTATCTTTACTGGATTTAAAACTTGGTATTGGGTTGAAAGACAGCAAGTTGTTGCTCTTTAAATAACATTTGTGGTATCGTTTTTCGGCACTAGCACAGGTAAATCGGTTTCACACACGCACACACACACGCACGCACACGCACACACACATGCACACACCCCTTGTCCATGTATAAGGTAGGTGATACTGTTTTTTGGTTTGAATTGTTAGACAAGTTGATGCATTACAAGACTGGATGCTAGTTTTCCTTACTGATGTATTCTGTGTACAGAAAGAGGGAGTTGTAGACGGTTTAATCCTAAATGACCGTCAGATTCTCTCCCTCCCATCTCTTCTCTCCTCTTTTCTCTCTCTCTCTCTCTCTCTCTCTCTCTCTCTCTCTCTCTCTCTCTCTCTCATTTTGTGAAAGTGTGTTGTTGTTTTGCTTTAGTTTGTCAGAGATTTTGTTTGGAATATACTAAAGATTGTATTTTCGTTTTGCTTTTTTGAAATCTAAGCTCTTACAAAGGTCTGAAAAGATAACTTTAAATGACCAATGTCTTTACTCTTTCTGTGATGATGGTACTGCCTTTTCATGGAATTATTGTGTGTGCACACTTCTGAAGTGGGTAGGACGTCTTGTCTCATTCACAACACACACACAGGCATGCGAAAGTTTTGTGTATGTGCTGTATTTTGTCTTTGCCTAAGCTTGTCATGTTCAGATGAAATGGTGAGAACACCCGACTTCTGATTCCATGTGTTCTTTCTGTAGCTGACAAACTAAACCTGAACAACAGCTGATATACTCTGAAAACAGGATGTTCTGGGGCCACAACCTTATTACCACAAATCACTGATGAGTCAGCATTTTTGAACCGTTCCTTTTTAGAGAGAAAAAAGGCGCAACCAACACAGTTTGGCTGACAGTAGTTCTGCTGTGTCCTTTTTCCCTCTCTTCTCTCTCTCTCTCTCTCTCTCTCTCTCTCTCTTTTTCTGAGCCTGTTTTGCTGCAATTCGAGACCAGATTTCAAGAATTTCAAAAGAATGGAAAGCAGTCTGGTTTCATTACTTATAGAAAAAAATAGTCTTGTTTGTGTTTGAGAAAGAATTGTAATGCCAGTGGGAGGTACTTTGTTCAGCACTGTGTTTGGCAAGCAAACTGAGCGTAACTGCTGTGTTAGGTGTGAAGTATGCTAAATGGCCTTGTCGTGTTAGCCTATTTTTTTTTCCAATTTAAAAAAAGTTTTGAACCCTGATTTTTGAATTGATGTATGTGCTGAAAAAGTATGTTTTCCCAGGTAGGAGAAAATATGCTGACAAAATGTTTTATTGCTGGCACAGCAGTGCATTAAAAAAGAGAAGGCAAAAGAATGTTTTTTTTAGTTAGCAGTGAGAAGTCACAAGACTTCAAAGTCTGCAGGGATGGAAATGTGAGCTAATCTTGAAATGTCAGCGTTTTCTGTGGGCGCAGGACTGAAAGCTTCAAGTAATGCACAAAAGACGTTCCACTCTTAGTTTTGGTTAAGACAACTGTGTGCACAAAACAAAGCATGTTTCTTTTCTCATGTGGAATCATCTCATGGATTGAACCAAGATTCTTTTAAAAAAAAATTTTTAAGGAAAAAACAAGTTCTGGACACGTGTGGGAGGTCGAAGTTGCAACTGGATAATTTGTGCATCAACATACATATCTCCACTACCACCCTTCCTCACTTTGCAGAACTTAGAATTTGGGGATTTGACAGATACTCTGTAAGAACCTTGAAAATTGGCTCTTTATACAAATTTCAGGTGTTCATGAAGACACTACAAAAATTACAGATGTTCAAGGAGAATCTAGGAGAGAAATAAAGAGCAAAAATTGAAGCTGTCTTGAAAATTATGAAAGAAAGGGGACAAGTTTAAAAAGGTGTAAGGAAAGCAATTGGAGCTGTTAGTTGATTGTGGGTCACAAGAAAGGTACATTGGGGTTTCTTCTAAAAAAAAGTGTATAATGTAGTTATAATCATGCTTTTCTTTCCAGTGTGTTGAGGGTTTTTTTTGTTCTACTGTGCATTACGTTTTTTTTGTGTTCCCTTTTTTTTCCCTTTCCTGTGTCAATTTATCATAGAGTTATGTAAAATATGTTAAAAAGTCTGACATTAAACAGGTATGCCACTGTTCCCCTCCCCCCCCCCCCCCCTTTCCTGTGTCAATTTATCATAGAATTATGGAAAATATGTTAAAAAAGTCTGACATTAAACAGATATGCCACTGTTCCCCCCCCCCCCCCCCCCCCCCCCTTTCCTGTGTCAATTTATCATAGAATTACGGAAAAATGTTAAAAAGTCTGACATTAATTAAACAGGTATGCCACTACCCCACCCTTTTCACTGGATTTTGTGTCATGCAAATATGCGAAGGATTTTGGAGGAGGTCAAGGAGGAGGGGGTGGGCTTTTTGTGGGTTAAAAAAAAAAAAAAAAAAGGACATGTACACATGTGTAGATATTGAGGGTGACAAACACAATGGACACTTTGGTGAATACCTGTTTGCAGATGGTGTAACTGTGAAATAAATTGAATGAAAAAAGACAAGGGGAACCCAGGAGTACATCTTCGGACAGTTTGGAATCAGAAGTGAGTGTGGAAAGCACCATTAGGATGTAGAATAGTTATTTCTGTGGGCCTAACACCCACCCTCCCCCACAATCAGTTTTTTTCCACCACTGGTAGTTCGCTGTTGGTTTTGAGTTGTTTCATTTCCTGTTTTGAATCCTGCCACCACTGGTAGCTATGAACTGGCACTCCATGTTCCCTTGCAACCTCTCACAAGCTGTCCTATTCAACAGATGGTTTTTTTTTTTCGTCTTTTTCCCCATAACATTCATGCCACCATTTTTACATAAGAATAAAAATTTGCAGCTCTCCTCCTCATTTTAGTTACATGCGATGGAACTATATCACTGTTGTCCCAAGTGTTCTAATTAAGGTAGTATTACACTTTCCTTGATTAGAATTACCTCGCATAGTGAAACACTTTTCAGACTAGGCTGTCAAAATGTTATTGATGGAACTAGATCACTGTTATGTCTCGGATGTCCAAAATAAGGTAGTGTTATGCTTCCCTTGATTAGAATTACCTTTTGTAGTGAAATACTATTTTAAGTCTGGGCAGTCTTTTTTTTTCTGATGACACAATAATTTCCTTACGAAAATTAAGTTTAAAATGAAAATTGAAATGGAGTTTTTCAACTTTTTAAGATAGTACAGCACACATATACTACACTGTTGGTTGATTGGTCAGGAAACAAAAAATGGCCTGTATGTTTTGGTTGTCCTCATTCTATGGAAATCGGAGAGATAGCAAACAGGGAAAGAGATTGTTCTTTCTGCAGGCTAAGTATTCCTTACTCATTCTATGGAAATCAGAGAGATAGCAAACAGGGAAAGAGAGATTGTTCTTTCTTCAGGCTGAAATATCCCTTTGGAAACCCCTCAGAGGCCATTCCTGAGATTGATGCCATTCTGAGGAGGAAACGAAGGGGTAGAACAGTGTAGGGGCCTGAGATTGATGCCATTCTGAGGAGGAAATGAAGGGATAGAGCACTGTAGGGTCTGAGATTGATGCCATTCTGAGGAGGAAACGAAGGGATAGAACAGTGTAGGGGCCTGAGATTGATGTCATTCTGAGGAGGGAATGAAGGTAGAGTTGGTGTAGAAGCTTGTGGACTGGGACACAATGTCAAGCAGGATCCACCCATGGTACAAGCAGACCTATTTTGCTGTCCTGATTGTTGCAGTTGACAACCTGTATGTTGCATGACATCAGCCCTGCAGCTTTCCTCCCTTTCTATAACAGTGGAGTAGCCCCAGTTCACATATGTCCTAGGACTCCTGGTTCTCAGGTATCACAGAACAATCACAGCATGTAAAGGGTCATCTGGTGAAACTTGTGTGTCTGAAATAGTATCATCCATTAATACTTCAGTTTCAAAAGGAAAAGAAACAGGAATGCTGTTGGTTTGAGGTGGAAATGTATTTGTGTCTGAGAAAGGGTAAGATGGAGCCTGAACAGTCTGTGCAGCTTCACAAAGATTCCATCCCCCAGATCAGCAAATCATATTCTGTTGGGTTTTTTTTTCTTAGTGGTGCCTACCCTCTGAAATATTTCAGGAATTTCATATTTCCCCAAATCCCAGCTTTAGTGGGGGAGAAAAAAAATCCAGAATTTCCACATTTTGTTTGAAGAATGTGAGGTTTAAGAGGTCATTTTGAGGTAGAGATGATCAAGCATTGCAGAATGAAGCTCAAACGATGTGTGGATGTTGGCAATTATATACATGGAAAATGCGTGTTCTTTTGAAGGTCTTAATGTATGGACAGAAACATTGGAGGGTTAGAAATGCTTTCAGTCACAAAGCTGAACTGCCCTCACTTCAGCCCACCCCACCCCCTGCAGCCCTAGTCCCCACATATGGATTCCAGAAGTGTGGTCGCTATGGGGGTGCTCAGAGCATCTTTTTGAATAGGATTGTTAAATCCCTAAATCTGGTTTGAGTTGATTGAAAGGGATAACTATTTCATGTCCAGGGCACTGTCCCCTGATTCCCTCTAGATGTCTTGCCCCTGGATCTCACTGGAGGGCAACACTTGCACCACTGCTGTTACTTTCTTCTCATGTCACTCATTTCAGATCCAGTGCCAAGACAACAGCATACCTATCCCAGATTGAAATTGTCATTTTAATTGATCAGCATTTAAAAAAAAAAAAAGTCACAAGGTCTGTGGTCCTCATGTCCTGCTGTCATGGTGAACTCGGTCTGGATGTTCTCTCCTTGTCTATGACCTTGGCAGGTTGAGCCACGATTCAGTTATATAGTGAAATCAGTCTTGATATATGGCAACAAGAAGATTATTGGAAATTGAGCGCCATTTTGCTTTTGCAATCGGAGTTGATCCAAAGGTTCTGTGAACTTTGTGAAAAGTGATCATGTCCGGGCAAAGATTTGAGAGTCTGACTTTGCCCCTTTGTTGCCACTATAGTGGCATCACGGAGATCTGCTGGTATGTCCTCTTCCTCTTGCTTAGGTTTGTCAAGATTCTGAAGAAAGGCAAACTTGAGAAGTAATGAAATACTGGACAGCATGGACAGACTCCGTATCAGCCAATGGGCAGGCAGGAACACCACTGTACTTGATATGGTTACAGCGTGGACAGACTCCGTATCAGCCAATGGGCATGCAGGAACACCACTGTACTGATATGGTTACAGCGTGGACAGACTCCGTATCAGCCAATGGGCAGGCAGGAACACCACTGTACTTGATATGGTTACAGCGTGGACAGACTCCGTATCAGCCAATGGGCAGGCAGGAACACCACTGTACTTGATATGGTTACAGCGTGGACAGACTCGGTATCAGCCAGTGGGCATGCAGGAACACCGCTGTACTTGATATAGTTACAGCGTGAACAGACTCAACATTAGCCAGTGGGCATGCGAGAACAACCCTGTTCTTGATCAAGTTAGACTCTCAAAAAATTTGTGAGTACGTCCTATCTCTTCAGACCTGCCTTGGATATGCAACCACAAAGCTTGCCCATACAGTATCCAAGCTGCTTGGTGGTGGCAGCTGCCATTGTCACATACCAACGTTCGTTTGGTGGTGGCAGCTGTCAGATTGTCACATACCAACGTTCGTTTGGTGGTGGCAGCTGCCATATTGTCACATACCAACGTTCGTTTGGTGGTGGCAGCTGCCAGATTGTCACATACCAACGTTCGTTTGGTGGTGGCAGCTGCCAGATTGTCACATACCAACGTTCGTTTAGTTTTCAATCTATGTTCAGTTCCACTCATCCACCATCTGTCATTGTCTCTTCATTTTTTCCAAACATTTTAGCTATTTTGTCAGTTTTCTCTTCTCACACCTCTCCTCTGGAATCGTTGCTCAAATGAAAATAACAAGAAGTGACTGATCAGCAGTTTTGTCTTTGAAGGCAGCATTGGAATATTTCTGTGGACACTTTTCGGTATTTTCGATACTTTTTTTTTTTTCTGATCAGGATGGTACTTACACATGTTATACTACAGTTTATCAGTTTAATTTAGACAGATTTGAAAAAAGGACTAAGTGTTCTTTTTTCCCCTTTTAACATTAAAATGTTTTTAATTGCATTTCATTTCTTTGATAAAAGCCTGCTATGAAAGGTACTTACACGAAAGTTTTCTAAGATAACATTGAAATCTCCAAATCCCATTGAAACAGAAAGTCAAAACTTTACATAGGATGCACACATAATATGACATGTTTTCTATGAATCGATGCATAAATATTGAAATTAATTAGCTGGTGGTGTTCACTACGAGAGATTTCAAAGAGAAAAAAAGAGAGGGGGGGGGGGGGGGAATCTTTGACCATTTTGAGTTTGACTGTTACTGGTAATTATCACTCCTAATGACTGAATTTGGTTGTCTTGTTACTTTAAACAAACTGTAGATGTAAATGGGTCTGGAATTCTCTTGAGATATCCTTTAAAAGAAATTGCATGCATATCCAATTCGTAATGTCCATAAAGTCCAAGTCCACCTGGAGTCATGATGCTGTTTTGGAAATCAAATTCAAGTGCTGCTGCTAATAATAATAATTTGCATGAAAAACATGTTAGTGGAAATGGATAATTTTTCGTTGGAACTTTATGAACCTGGAGAATGTATTTAAGAAAATGCTATATGAAGCAAGCATGGTTACCTTCAGAATAATTTCCATGGTAACTGTTTTTCCAGCTTCTTGTTTTTCTAATTTAAAAAAAAAAAAAAAAAAGTAATGATAGCCGTGGGGTGGGGGGGGGGTGTAGGGAAATGGGCAGGCTATGATAGCCGGGGTTGGGGTGAGTGGGAGTGGGGGGGATGTAGGGAAATGGGACAGGCTATGATAGCCGGGGTGGGGTGCAGTGGGAGTGGGGGGGGGGGGTGTAGGGAAATGGGACAGGCTATGATAGCCCGGGTTGGGGTGCAGTGGGAGTGGGGGGGATGTAGGGAAATGGGACAGGGGGGTGGTGGGGGGGGTGTAGGGAAATGGGACAGGCTATGAAATAGCCCGGGGTTGGGGTGCAGTGGGAGTGGGGGGGATGTAGGGAAATGGGACAGGCTATGATAGCCCGGGTTGGGGTGCAGTGGGAGTGGGGGGATTTATGGGAAATAGGGCAGGCATGAGCGGGTTGGGGGTGCCAGCAAGACAGGCTTTGAATGCGGGTTGGGGTGAACAGATGAGTTTAGGGCTTCCGTTACCCAGGTTGGCAAACTTTCAGCATTTTCTTTTCTGAAGCTGGAGGCGGTCTCAGCAGGCTGTTGACCTATCCATGTCTCAGCAGCTGTTGACCATGAACAGACAGGCATGTTGGCCAACTTTCACATCTGGAGGAGTGAAGAGTAGACTTGCACAAACAAACCCGTCCCATTATTTGTGTCCTAGTTTTTTGTCAGTGTAACTGTAATGATTTCCTGAAAAAGGCAGTGCTGAAGAAATAGCAGTGTGGATTATTTTAAAGCCTTTTACACAGTGGTAGGCCCTCACTGAAGGAACTAGTGTGAATATATATCACACACGCATGCATACTTGCGCGCACACACACACACACACACACACACACATGCGTGCACACATACACATACGCGCGTGTGCACACACACACACACACACACACGAATATGTCTTGAGCCTATGCATGTAATTAATATGCTGGTCTGTATCTCTCGTTATTGTCTTACAGTAGATGAACTAAGTTGTTTGAAATGTCTCAAGATCATGTTGCAGTAGATGAACCAGGACTTTTTGACAGTGAAAATTGGGCTCATAACGTGAAGTTTTTTCTGCTTTGATTTTTCTGTAAATCTTTCTGAAAGTTTTGAACATGTACTATGAATTAAATGTTGCACGGGTGAAGTTGGCTATGAAAGCTAGTATTGAGGGAAACATTACAGGATCTGATGAATTTAAACATTACAGGATCCTATGAATTTAAACATTACAGGCAGGATCTTATGAATTTCTATGTCAGTTTTCCTTTCTATGCCAGGGTTTGTACTGTTGGGTAGTTGGACTCTTCAGCAGTGATGTCATCACGTGTATGTGCCAGGAATCGGGAATGCTTTGCCTTGTAATTGGCAACACTATCTCCTGTTTTCACCGTGTCCGTTGTTCCTTCTCATGGGAGGCAGACTGTTGTCAACATTGGAACAAATGAGAACTTTTGAAAAAGGTTTCCAGGTCTTAACCATTATTCTATCAGGTTTTGGTTTTGCTGTGGTGGTGGTTTTTGTTTTACTGTGTGTGTATGTGATTATGCTTGAATTCTTTGATGCTAGAATTCTTTGTGGCTTATCCACTATGTGAGATCAGGTAACAGGTTTTCAAGGAAAGCATAAGTGTTACGAAGTAATCTGAGAAGTCTTCAGATGTTAAAAAAGTCTGTGGTCACGGCTTATTTGGTGTGCTTGTCAGCATGCATTATGCCTGTGATAAATTGGCTTCCTTTCAGAAATCCAGATCACTTCAAAGTAAGCTCATTGGTTAATGTGTGGATGGAAACCTGAATAAAGTGAAACATAATGCATAATCAAAATTGAGATATTCTTTTAACTGTACTTGTGACAATCTCATTCATTTGCTCAGAAACATTTCTGTTACATTTTTCTTAGCATTTTAATACTTTAGGTAATTCAACTGAAAGGCAGAGATGATGGGTGTTGTTTAGGGTAAAGAGGATATGATTTGTCTTCTCACTGCTGTCAATTGGAGGAAAAGTTCCAGTCATGAAACTTAGAATTCACTGTTAGGTTTTTTTGTCTTGTTTTTTTCCTTTGTGGGCTGGGTGGGTGGTGTAGAATAAAGTGGCCGTACATTGACCGTGGATTTTGTCATTTCATACACCATTCTCCCATCTGAATGTTATTCTGCCCACCTACCTCTGTACAGGTGCTTATGATGATAGTGATCCTATTGCAGTGCAGGTCATTTGTGCTTATCTGCTCCATTCAGAAAGGAGAATCAACTTCCATTCTGTCAGCCTGGAACTTCAGCTTTTTTTCTCTCTTAGAAGCACTGAACAGTAGCTTTTATTTCCTCATACATATGTGTGTGTGTGTGTGTGTGTGTGTGTGTGTGTGTGTATATATATATATATTTTTTTTTTTTTTTTTTTTTTTTTGTCTGTTTGAAAATTTGAATTCAAGTCTTACTAGTATGGTCAGCTGTAACCCTGGTTTCATATCTAAGATAATTATAAATGTCTTTCGTTTTTTTTTTTTTTTTTTTTTTTTTTTTTGTCTTAAGCATGTGAGTGTCATTTCCCCCCCCCCCCCTCCTACCCAGTTTGAGTGTCATTTTTTTCCCCTCCCCCTCCTACCCCCAGTTGGCAGTTTTGTGTATGGTAAACTAACTAAGCTGTGTTGGTAAATTGTCAGTGCATGGACGCCTTGTCAGGGAGTTTCAAAATGGCCATAAACAGTATTCATCAAACATTATATGAGATGAATGTTACTGATTGCCACACAAAGTCTATGTTCAAATTGCATACGGTTTTTTGTGCTGGCGTAGGTTCTTAAGGGCTAGACATTGCAAACATCCAGGTTTCTGATTCGGCAAACATTGTTTTCGTAAACATTATTTTTTATAATTATCGTTTATGTGTTTTACAAAATATGCTTGGAAATTGGGGATGGTGGGTATAGCTATCTTTCTTACTTCTGCCTGATCTTTGGAATGGTTACACCCACTTATAAGTACAGCCACAACCTTGGGTCCCCAAAGTAGTGTTTCATTTTCAGAATTGAAAAATGCTACAATGTTGAACATTTCAACCACAGGCATGCGGACCATAGACTCACAGATGTGATTTTCAAGCTGTGCTTCGACAGAGGGACGGTGCAGTGTCAAAGATCCGACAGTGCCACATATTTCCTTGATCCTTTTTTAAAATTTGGACCTTCACAGGTATTGGAACCTGTCTGTTGGGATTGGTCTTCGATGACACTATGTTGTGCTGTTCTGACAAACATTTTAAAGACCTAATGGTTAATTGTGTAACCATTTTTTAAAATGTTAATAGTCTTTGTATTGATCACAGAGTACAGATTTGGACACCTTAACTTCTGAAGTCAATTTGAGACAAGGCTTTCATCATGGTCAAGAAACTTGTTAAGAACTGACTTGTATCAGCTTGTAACAAACTGGCAGCAAAAAACATTTTCTGAACCTTGTCATCTGCATGGACATTGGAAGAGAAAAAGTTGCTGTTGTATTTTCAAGTGTCTTGAATAAGAGGATTATTTCTAGACAAGCCTGTATCTAAGAAAAGGTACAAGATGATTTGTGTCCTGTTGTTTGAATTGGGCAAGTCATGAATGTACCTAAGATTGTGGTTGTGCAGTGGAGGTGTATGCCCCAAACTTCAGTCTTATGCATCCGTCCATTCATGAATAAGAAGGAACTGTAAAAGGCACTGTTTTAAAATACCCTGGCATATTTTTGGAATGATAGTATATTTACACTGTTATACTGTGCTGGATTAGTCCTGCTCCTCTTTTCTTCTTGCTTCTAAAAATATGAATCAAAGCAAACGTACAATGAGCACTTTTGTTTTAATATTGAAGAAATGAGCTTGATATATCTTTGAATGATACAAAAGATTAGATGTATAAACTGACTGATGTATATTTGGATGGAAAAAGAGGGTTGAGGGGGGGCAAATATAGTGTGGATAGTCTAACCTGAAAAGGCAGGAAACTGATCTGATTCTCTTTTTTTTTTTTTTTTTTTTTTTTTTTTTTTTTTTCTAAGAAGTAAGTGTAGAGGCAGAAAAAAGTCTGTAAAAAAAACAAATGACATAGCATGACTAGATAGGTGCCAGAAATATGCAAGAGGAGGGGATGTGACAGTAATGTACCATACTGAATTTTGAGACAAATTTTCCTCTAAGGATGCATCCTTTAAATCAGTTGGCAAAGGTAATACAATGTACAGAACAGAACAAGATGTTGACAGTTTATGCAATCAAGTTTCCCCCTTTCCCAGTAAAATGTAAAAATGAGGAATGGCGAAGAAAAAACTCAATGAGAAAAAAAACAACTAATGAGTAAGAGGAGAAAGTGGCGATAAAACCCACAAGTGATAGTGACATTTTTTAGTATACTAACAGGTTATCTTGAAGAATACATGTACTTCCATAGTGCCTGTGTACACTCTTCTTCTTCACTGGGCAGGCTGGCTACTAGGGTAGAGTTCACACTCTTCTCTACTGGGCAGGCTGGCTACTAGGGTGGAGTTCACACTCTTCTTCCACTGGGCAGGCTGGCTACTAGGGTGGAGTTCACACTCTTCTTCCACTGGGCAGGCTGGCTACTAGGGTGGGAGTTCACACTCTTCTTTCCACTGGGTAGGGTGGCGTTCACATTCTTCTTCCACTGGGCAGGCTGGCTACTAGGGTAGAGTTCACACTCTTCTTCCACTGGGCAGGCTGGCTACTAGGGTAGAGTTCACACTCTTCTTCCACTGGGCAGGCTGGCTACTAGGGTCGATCTGGACAGGCTGGCTACTAGGATAGGATAGAGCTGGACAGGCTGGCTACTAGGGTCGAGCTGGACGGGCTGGCTACTATGGTCGAGCTGGACGGGCTGGCTACTAGGATAGGATAGAGCTGGACAGGCTGCTACTAAGGTCAAGCTGGACAGGCTGGTTACTAGGGTCGAGCTGGACAGGCTGGCTACCAGGATAGGATAGAGCTGGATAGGCTGGCTACTAGGGTCGAGCTGGACAGGCTGGCTACTAGGATAGAGCTGGACAGGCTGGCTACTAGGATAGGATAGAGCTGGACAGGCTGGGCTACTAGGATAGAGCTGGACAGGCTGGTTATAGGATAGGATAGAGCTGGACAGGCTGGCTACTAGGGTCGAGCTGGACAGGCTGGCTACTAGGGTCGAGCTGGACAGGCTGGCTACTAGGATAGGATAGAGTTGGACAGGCTGGCTACTAGGGTCGAGCTGGACAGGCTGGCTACTAGGATAGGATAGAGCTGGACAGGCTGGTTACTCGGGTTGAGCTGGACAGGCTGGTTACTAGGGTCGAGCTGGACAGGCTGGCTACTAGGATAGGATAGAGCTGGACAGGCTGGTTACTAGGGTCGAGCTGGACAGGCTGGCTACTAGGGTCGAGCTGGACAGGCTGGTTACTATGCCCCTAGGCAAGATCTTTTGTACACTTCAAGAGTTTGAGTGATCACTTACTATTTTGTCTGCCCAGTTGAAGGCCAGATCATATCGCATTCTCACACACACACACACACACACACACACACACACACACACGATTGTACTCCCAAGTTGCTGTAGAAGTGAAATTGACAAAAGGCCAAATCATATACTCTTCACGCGCACGCGCATACACACACACACACACACACACACACACACACACGACAGTACTCCAAGTTGCAGTAGAAATAAAAATAGGTAGACGAAAGGTCAAATCATATCACACTCGTCGCACACACACACACATGCACACATATGATGGCACTGCAGTAGAAGTGAAATGGACAATAGACCAAAGCATATCACACTCGTCAAACACACACACACACTCGTCAACACACACACACACACACACACACACACACACACACACACACACACACACACACACACGACAGTACTCCAAGTTGCTGTAGAAGTGAAAGATAGGACAAAAGACACAGGAAGAAGCAGTTATTGCCGTGGTTGGACCAAAATGTGGCTGAGACACCATTGGATGTTCAGATTGTAACTGCACCATTCTGAATGTGGCTGAGACACCATTGGATGTTCAGATGGTAACGGATTGCACCATTCTGAATGTGGCTGAGACGCCATTGGATGTTCAGATGGTAACGGATTGCACCATTCTGAATGTGGCTGAGACGCCATTGGATGTTCAGACTGCACCATTCTGAATGTGGCTGAGACACCATTGGATGTTCAGATGGTAACGGATTGCACCATTCTGAATGTGGCTGAGACGCCATTGGATGTTCAGATGGTAACGGATTGCACCATTCTGAATGTGGCTGAGACACCATTGGATGTTCAGATGGTAACGGATTGCACCATTCTGAATGTGGCTGAGACACCATTGGATGTTCAGATGGTAACGGATTGCACCATTCTGAATGTGGCTGAGACACCATTGGATGTTCAGATGGTAACGGATTGCACCATTCTGAATGTGGCTGAGACGCCATTGGATGTTCAGATGGTAACGGATTGCACCATTCTGAATGTGGCTGAGACACCATTGGATGTTCAGATGGTAAACGGATTGCACCATTCTGAATGTGGCTGAGACGCCATTGGATGTTCAGAGATTGCACTATTCTGAATGTGGCTGAGACGCCATTGGATGTTCAGACTGCACCATTCTGAATGTGGCTGAGACACCATTGGATGTTCAGATTGCACCATTCTGAATGTGGTTGAGACACCATTGGATGTTCAGATTGCACCATACTGAATGTGGCTGAGACACCGCTGGATGTTCAGACTGCACCATTCTGAATGTGGCTGAGACACCATTGGATGTTCAGATTGTAACGGATTGCACCATTCTGAATGTGGCTGAGACGCCATTGGATGTTCAGATTGCACCATTCTGATGTGGCTGAGACGCCATTGGATGTTCAGATGGTAACGGATTGCACATTCTGAATGTGGCTGAGACGCCATTGGATGTTCAGATTGCACCATTCTGAATGTGGCTGAGACACCATTGGATGTTCAGATAGTAACGGATTGCACCATTCTGAATGTGGCTGAGACGCCATTGGATGTTCAGACTGCACCATTCTGAATGTGGCTGAGACGCCATTGGATGTTCAGACTGCACCATTCTGAATGTGGCTGAGACACCATTGGATGTTCAGACTGCACCATTCTGAATGTGGCTGAGACACCATTGGATGTTCAGACTGCACCATTCTGAATGTGGCTGAGACACCATTGGATGTTCAGACTGCACCATTCTGAATGTGGCTGAGACACCATTGGATGTTCAGATTGTAACGGATTGCACCATTCTGAATGTGGCTGAGACACCATTGGATGTTCAGATTGTAACGGATTTGCACATTCTGAATGTGGCTGAGACACCATTGGATGTTCAGATTGTAACGGATTGCACATTCTGAATGTGGCTGAGACACCATTGGATGTTCAGATTGTAACGGATTGCACCATTCTGAATGGAAGTGTCCCCCCTTTCCCCACTCCCTTCATCCTGCTCACCCCCTCACTTTGCTGTCAGAACTGGCTAGAATTCCAGGGATTTTTTTTTGTTTTACCTTAGTAGGAGCCCTGTTCCCCCCCCAACTGAAACCTTCACAGTTGTTAGCATGGACTTGAGGTGTCTCTCTCCACAGAAGCAGACATTGTTAAATGGCACTGGAACCCTCTTCCTTCCTTCCTCCTTATGTTTTTTTTTTTTTTTTTATATTGAAATGTGATTGTTCTTCTGTTATTGTCTTTTATTTCATTGTTGAATTTCCCCCAGTAACAAACTTCTCTAGTTCATACTGGCGTCAGGCATATCAAGATGTGTGTGGAGAGTTGTTTTGAGGGACTTGGTGTTTGATTTTAACCTACATCAAACTGATGAATGTAATTGCTAACTTTTATTACTGACTGTACATGGTAGAGGAAGTAACATTGTCCGATTAACATGATTCGGTTTTATGTTTTGTTATGATTAGGAATGGTAGGTGATGATATTCTGTTTGTGAATGGTACTGGCAATCTCTTACATTTTGTAACATATGACTCTGGAAATGAAGAACTTTATATGCAAAGATAAGAAAGAAATATTGAAATGAATGTGAAATAATTGCATACTTGTCACTGTCTCGCCATCCTCAACCTATCTGTATATCTAGATCACTATATAGACGATGGAACAATTGCAGAAACTCGCAAAACTTTTTTTTTTTTTAATCAACACAAATTGCCTTCAAAATCTATCGAAGTATTGTAAATTGTTGATTCCTTCCTAGCACATAGTAAAGCAGCTGTTGGAAATGTTGATGCTCCCTTCTTCCCAGTAATGACGAAACAATATTGTCTGTGACTCTGCTTTATTTCAACACTATTGTCTCTAACTGCTTTATTTCAGCTCCACAACTCCTGTGCTCCTCCATGCCTGTACGATCCATTCTTTTCTGTCATCATCATGACTGGAATTTCTCCAACATGGCAGGTTTTTGTCTTGTTGAACATCGTCTCTGCTCTAGAAGCAGAAGCATTCACTCTCTCTCCCTCTCGCTCTCGCTCTCTCTCTCTCTCTCCCTCCCTCTCCTCTCTCTCTCTCTCTCTCACATAATAATTTTAGTTATCGGGGTTTTTTGTTTTTCCCTCAGTATTTTCCATACACCATCTCTTTGTCACTGATAGCCACATGTGTTTGTTCATTTTTGCTCGTCCAGCTTGCTTGACATGTTTGTGGTCCTGTTCCTCATGCTTAGGAAGCTGAATGAAGGCTGAGTTGACACACGCTGTACATGTTTTCATCTTTTAATGGAGGGTGAACATTATGATGAGAAGTGAGCACACTCCACCTTGGCATTTCCAGCTGGTTATTGACTGAGGGAAGACGGAACAGAAATATTTCAGTATGTGTGAACATGTTATGTAATGGGCTATTTTTATCGTGTATTTCTGTAATGGTACTGTATGTGAAAAGATATGCTTCAAGCTTATCAACATGCGTGTCTGACCCAGTGGAATGTCCCTTCTCTCATATTACCTCCCATGTGAAAAACTTTTTTTCAATGCAGAAATGAATGTTTTAATAGTGTTTAGTGGTTTTTGAATTATTTCTTGTTCCATTGAAAAAAAAGAAGCAAGTAACCATTTACCATAACAACTGTTCATGGGTCACTCTCAGATATGATTTTTTCCCCATTGCTCTCTTTTTTCTATTTCCTATGAGAAGTGCTACTGGAGGATTGTGTCTAGACCCCAGCCCTGCCTGTATGTCCTCCTCAGCTGTGCTCTTTCTCTAAAAGATTCCCCCCCCCCCCCCCCCCCCCCCCCCTCAGGTACTTAACAAATTTACATACTGTTTTGCCAAGAGTTTAAGCGCATTTTATTCACAAGTGTTCCTGAAATCTTTTCACACTATTAATGTATTATTAAACAGGAGCATCCCCAACACAGTGTGTTGGTATTGTATTTTCAGATGGTGAAAAATGTGTGTACTGATTGAATGAAGAAAGATTTTATGAGTCAGTTGAAACTAGGTTTCCACCAAACTTAGTGATATATGAATTCCAGGGGGAAAGAGATACAGTGGAAGACATCGAGTAAGATTGCAGAGAATCAGGACAGGAAAATATTGAGAAAAATTGGGGCTTTGCAAGTATGTCCGAGTCTATGCTTAAACAGTCATTTTTTCAGTTAGAAATGTCTCATGAAGTACTGATGTATAGCAAAAGAAAAAATGCTGCCATCTGTCGTCAGATATGACAGCCTGGTGGCATAATAACGGGCTTCAAGTTGTGCAGTGGGTTCCATTTCAACAAGCAATCTGCTCCATGAAGACAGGAGTGGTAGTTGCCATACAACTTGATACTGCTTGACTACTCCATTACATGAATGTCTACCTTGGGAAATTCTTTCATGTATCAAGATGTCATTGTCTGTTGAGAGCAGGGTAAATCACGCGCATGGTTTGAAGAAATGTGAAATCTTCTGCATTGAACAGTTACTGGCACAAATGTTTAACTCAGAAGTGAATGTTGCATTAATTTGTGTATCATGTTGGCTTTATGTGTGTTGTTCATCTGTCGCCTATGGTTACCACCTTAGATTATCAAAGAAATTAAATGTACAAGACCAAAGTTACGTCATTAGTGATGTGTTTTTTTTGTTTGTTTTTGCTTCTTTTTTTTTTTTCTAGTTGGTTTTCGAAAAGTCATGTTTATTTTAAAGATCTCGCAGTCTGAGGACAAAACATGTAACAGATAATACAATGTGTTATGAAGTGTATTTAAAGCAGATTGATGTGTGTTTGTCAAAGAATTTTGATGACAAAGTTTGGCATATTTTAACATATTCATTTTCCTGCTAATTCATTTCATTTCTTTTCCTTGCCACATTTGACAAATAATTTATGAAATCAAAATGTCATTATGTCTTGTATTTGTGTCTTGTAGAAATTAAAATATACATCTGTCTGGCTCTGCAGTTTTTATTAAGGTAATAAATCAACAGTATGTGTGACCATGAAAACAATCCTGTGCTTTAACTTGAAGATGGGTGCCTGAGGGGAGTTGAGGTATCAGATGTACAAACAGAGCAAAGTGGGTTGGTAGACAGAGAACAGTGTTGGCTGCTCACAAGGTGCACACCCACCAACCCCTTCTCTCCTTTTTCATTTTCTTCTTCAAAAATATCACACATATAGAAGCAGCCAGATTTTTGTTTTCTCCAGTTTGGTGCTAACTATTTTATCCAGTTGTCATTGATTTTGCTGGAAGATCTTTTGGACAAGAGGCCTGTAAAATATAGAGGGGTACACAGATTGTGGTCTGCATGTCATTACTTACGGAAGCCAATACAATAGATCCAACTCCCCACCCATGTGGCAGCCTTAGTATCTACTGTGCTGGTCTCTCCATGATGCTCACAATCCAGTCTGAGGGGATGTGCAATGTGTTCTTGTGGAAGATGTGTTGACAAGGGCCCGCTTCACCTTCACCATTCTGAGAGACGAGTTACTTCATACATGTTGTGTGCAAGATGGGATGGCTTGGAACAGGACAGTTGGACAATGGGATGGTGGTGGATAGCTTGAGAGAGAATGTTTTGTGGAATTGATGTGGGATGTTGATGGAAGGTTTCTTTGTGCATTGCAAATGATACGTGAAGGGTATGTTGGAGAGCTAACCTCTCTTTATCCTGGTATGAATCTGTGGTCATCAGGGAACAGAAATAACTGCTTGTTAGAGGATTTATGAAGTCAGTGCAAGTGCAGGAGATTTTCTGTATGTTGTACATCGGTTTTTGCCCCTGGAACCGGCTGCAAACTCTTCAAACTTGACTTGTTCAATCTCCTCAGAGCAAAGCAAGTACGGAATGTAGTTCAGTTGGCCGAACCAACTGCAAACTCTCAGACTTAAATTGTTCAATCGCCTCAGAGCAAAGCAAGTACAGAGTATAGTGCAGTTTGCTGAACCAGCTGCAAACTCTTCAGAGTTTAATTGTTCAGTCTACTCTGAGGAAAGCAAGTACAGAGTGTAGTTCAGTTTGCTTTCAGTTTGTCTTACAGCAGATGTTTCATTTTCATACTTGTAAAACGAAAATTAGATACTTGTGAGGATAGTTTATTCTTCCGCTTAATGAGAGATAACAGTACAGTGTACAGGAAAGATAACAGTACAGTGTACAGGAGCAAAGCAGTTGCTCGGCTGTTTTCTTGTACATGTAAAGGGATGATTTTCTTTCCCCAAAAGAAGTGATGTATGTTTCAAGTGGTGGTATCCACTTTTCCGAAGATGAAGTAACTTGGGTTGTGTGTTGGCTGTCCATAGTGACATCAGTTTTAGACTTTTTTCTTTCCCCCATAGAGTATGGGGAAAAATTATGAATTGTCATTTTTAGACCTTTTTTTCCCATAGGAAACAAAAGAATTTATGAATGGTTTAGTCATTGTCAGTCTGTTTAGATTTTGGATGACATGAGCTCTTAAGCACTTTGGCTGCTTATAGAAGAGACCCCAAACAGTTCAATGGATCAGGAACTTCAGGTGTATAAATTGTCAAAGTTGCTGAGGGTGAAATGGTTGGGAACTGTAAAGGGTGATTTTATGTGTGAAGAAAACAATAAAAGAAAGGAAAGGGGCCGAAAAAATGATGGGCAAACATTCACAGAATGTGGGCAAACATTCACAGAATGGTGTGTGTGATTTTAAAGGACTATGGTAGTAGGCAAAAAGAGTTCACAGAATGGTGGTGTGATTTTAAAGGACTAGTAGGCAAAAAGAGTTCACAGAATAGTGTGTGTGATTTTAAAGGACTGTGGTAGTAGGCAAATAGAGTTCACAGAATGGTGTGTGTGATTTTAAAGGACTATGGTAGTAGATAATCCAGCAAGAGCTTTTAAAATTTGATCTGAATTTCTTCCTTCCTCCTTAAGTGATAAGACCACCAGGAGAAGTCTTCATGGACGTAGGTATTAAAGCATCCCTCAGTCAGAGACATTAGGGAAGAAGTGACTAGTTTTGAAGAGGCAGGCTGAAACAGCTGGAAAGAAAATCATCGGTGGGTGAAATGACAGTTACCAGCTGAATGGGAGAGTTACCCATGGTGAAATGACAGTTACTTGGCTGAATGGGAGAGTGACCTGTGGTGAAATGACAGTTAATCAGCTGAATGGGAGAGTGAAATTGTATAGAAAGCTGAAGACAAAGGATCAGTGCTTTTTTTAGACAGCATCTGTCCAAAGACACTGAAATTTTTGTTTAGAAGTATGCTGGTGTCCAGAGGCGATAGCATCTGTCCCAAAGACATTGAAATTTTTGTTTAAAAGTATGCTGGTGTCAAGAGGCGATAGCATCTGTCCAAAGACACTGAAATTTTTGTATAGAAGTATGCTGGTGTCTAGAGGCAATAGCAGCCATTTCCTCTGAAAAGCAGCTGTCACCTTAGAGAAGAGTTATTCTGAGAGCCCCACCAGTGTTTCCTTGGGATACACAATGTTTTCTTTAGGATCACATCGGTTTTTCTGAGGATAGTAACTAATCTTTGAGGATTACTGTTGGTTTCCCTAACTTTCCTCAGGATGATAACTGTTATCCTTGTTTTCCTGAAGAAAACAGGTATTATCTCTAGGAAAATGTTATTAACAAGGAAAGCAGCTGACGGTAAAATATACAGGAGAATCCTGGAAAACAACTCTGCATTCCCCCCCCCCCCCCAAAGATTTGGAAGCGGAGGCTGGTACCTCCAGAAGATGAGCTTTCCATTGAAAGGTCAGCATAGTCTTCTCCATCCTGCACTGTTTGGGGAACCATTGGGGCACAGCACAAGTCACTTCCGGTCTTCTCCTGTCTTGTTCCTTCAACAGTTCCATGGAGAACTGTATCTTGTTCCTTCAACAGTTCTAGGAGAACTGTATTAACAAGGTCACAGGATCCTGTAACATGGTCGTAGCAGTGTAGTTTTCTTCATCTACTGAAGGCAGCCAATTTTCATATGGTCTGTGCTGCTCGATGGTTTGAAACACTTGTTCATTGATCATTGATGATGTGATCAACTTACTGAATATTTAGTATCTAGTCGTAATGCTTCATTTCATTGGCTTCCACCCTCTCTCTAAATCTGCTGTCAGTGTTGTTATCTTGCATGCCTACAGAAGCATGGAATATACAGGTGCATGCAGGAGCTAGTTCTTATCTTGCATGCCTGCAGAACCATGGAATATACAGGTGCATGCAGGAGCCTGATCTTGTTTCCAGCGATGCTGTCCTGTACATGTTTTATTCTTGACGGTGCTGATGTTGTCTTTGCTGGTCTTTAGAGAATTTGAAGTTTGGGTCCCTCGTTCTTCTGAATGGATCCCAGTGAAGTGAACTGTGGATCCCAGTGAAGTGAACTGTAGAGGATTCTAGCTTCGGTCCTAAATTGTACCTGCCTTCAGACAGTTCCATCAATTGTGGTGGTGGTGTGGATGGCCAATAGCTTTGTCCTCATGGCACTGTTCTATCTGTCCTGGGACAGTTCCATCAGTAGTGGTAGTGGTGTGGATGGCCAGTGGCTTTGTCTTCTTGGCACTGATGCCTATGCCGTTTGTTACTGGTATTTCATCCAGTTTTGACAAGCTTGGGGAGTTGTTGGCTGCCTGCCAGGCCATTGATGTCTATGTGCTTGAGGCTTGTGATGGCTCATCCTTCAGTGGGAACATGATCTACTAGTGCAGCAGTCGTGGTGTGTGTCAGGATTGTTAAATTTTCAGCAGAAGGCAGTCCTGACAAATTCCACTTAAGTATAGAACCCCTCTCCTGTAGAATTCACTATGACCACTGCACTAGTCTCCTTGGAGCACATTGTGGCCCATTGCACCTCTTGCCAGACTCTGTTGAACTCCATTATGTCTGCAAAGACGTGGTAGAAAGTCATCTGGTGTTGGAGATCCTCTCTGCAAAGGGTACGCAAGTAATGTTACTCCTGCCTTTGCAGAATCCGGTCTGTTTCTTCAGCAGTAATGGAGTCCCCTTGCAACTGTAGTCTGTGGCAAATGACTGTTTGGGGATTGCCATGTCCAGTTGGGATACTTTTCAGTGTTGGCAAGAACCATGTCATTTTTACTGGCAAATTCAAGCAGGCCAGTTCCCATGTTATTGGTCCATTACAATAGGAGCCATAGA
The DNA here is from genome assembly GCA_016801955.1 of Conus betulinus. Classification (NCBI taxonomy): domain Eukaryota; kingdom Metazoa; phylum Mollusca; class Gastropoda; order Neogastropoda; family Conidae; genus Conus; species Conus betulinus. The sequence goes on from JADBJO010000197.1 coordinate 352,570, forward strand.
AAAACCCAGTCTTCTTGGGCACAATTACTAACCTTTGCAATCTCTTCACCCTGACCGACAAGGATGTGTTTTGTTAAACCTTTAATGACATAACAGGGCTAGAAACTACAGATTCCTAGGTTTTTCTGGCTCCCACAGAACCCATCTATAAATACCATCGAAAATGTGTAGCAAAGTCCTCAAGAATTAGTCTAGAAAGTACATAGCCTGCATAAGTACTGTTGCTGACTTAGGAAATGCACTTGTCAGTTGTATCCACACATTGTAGAACTCTGTCCCCCAGAGCATTGTCAGAATGTTTCCAGTGAAGAGATACAAAAGGGAGTTTGCCAGCAAGGACCAACAGGAGGGTGAGAAACAGTTTGAAGCATCAGGTGTCATACACATTTTGGACTTGAAGGGGCAAGCTGGGAAAGACCTTTCTTTGTTCCATTAGTGTGCACACACAAGGATACATAATAACGTTGATCCTACAAATTATGGATGCTGATTTATCATGTTCTGTCTGTAGTGTTAAATTTGCCACAGCTTCTAATGTGCGTTATGAATAAGAAAAAATCACTTGAAATATTTCAGCTTCAAATGTCATCTTGCTGGCAAGTTTCAGATATTGAAATGAGTAATTGTGCACTGTACCACATGTGTACTAATTGTCTTGCTAAACTTTGTACATGTGTTAATTTTTGTCATTCATCAACATGAAAAGAAAAAATTGCCATGTCTTTGGATATTTGTTTGCTGAATTTCTGAATTTACTAAATTGTCTTTTTGAATGGAGATTATCTTCTTCAGTGTGCAAGATGCTGGTCAACAGTTGCTACAGAAAGAAAGACAATCGTCAAACAAAGCTGCTTTGACTTTTTAAAATGGCTGAATCATGAATGTAAACGGTGTAAATTAAATGCATTCGTATTTAAAAAGGTCCAAAATGAAATCTAGAAGAATTGTAAACATCACTATAAAACTTCAGTCACCTAAGTACAAATGGTCCCGGAGTCCATGTGTTCTGATTCAACAGTTGCTGGAGTTGGATTTTTACCCATATTATTGCAGAATTGCGTCGAGAAACAAGTTTGGTTTTTCTGCATGTATAAAGTATGCAGGGTAGCAGGAAAGGTGAGAGTCTGACTTGTTGCTGGCATTACCAGAAACTAGCTGTGATCCAGACTGTGAAGCTATTTTGCATGATTGGTTCATGTTCAGTTTCCTTTAATACTTGGTTTCATATCTGGGTAAAGAGAGGTTGGCTTCCATCCTCCCATTTCTTCGTTCCAGTTTGATGTGTGCAAGTTGACTGCTATGTCCCACTTTGATGTAATGATGATGTAGGAATGCTTGAGCAACATGAATGTTTTGAATGCAGACCTATGGACAGTGGAAGAGGTCATTTGTTCTCTGCTTATCAGAGAGTGTTTTGTTGGAAAGGTGCCATTTCAATCATCTTGGGTGATTTTTTTTTTTTGCAAGGAATTTTTCCCCTTTGTCACTTGTGGGCTGGGCTGATGTCACTATGCAAGATGCTGGTCAGCGGGCGTCCTGCAGTCAGGTGGCCTTGTCCGTCACCACCGCACACTGGGCCACTGTAGAGGAGATGGGAGTGTAGGCTTCCTCCCTCTTCCCACCTCTGTACAGCATTCCATGGAGCTGTCTTTGTTACCTGTGAGGCAGTTCTGGGTTGTCTGGCTGGCTGATCACCTCCTCCTCCCCCCCCCCCCCCCCCCGTCTTTTGTCCTTGGTGGCCTTATTCCAATGCCCAGTTGCCAGCAGTGAAATGTTTTGCACTGTGTTCATTCACTACCAAAAAAAAAAAAAAAAAAAAAAAAAAAAAAAAAAGAAAAAAAAATGATGACAAGGGTAGGAACAGTTGTCTTATTTGCATATGATATATTCTTGCTTGTGATGTTGTTTTATTTGATCATAGATGCACGTGTTAATTATGGATTGTCGTGTGTGAAATATTACACGTATATATTTGTAGCTGCTGTTTTCTGTCAAGGAAGCCCAGTTTATTATGTTCAATGTATTAAATGACAAAACTGTATATCATATGAGTCTTAGTTGCCTATAATTGTTGTCAGACTGAAAACTGTTTCTCTCCAAGTGACTTGACAAGCAGGCCATTAGTTTTGCTTTGGCAATGGAAGCAAAGAATGGCTGTTCAGGCATAAAGATGAGTAACTCATACTAATTATTGTGTGAGAGTGTTTGTATGTGTATTCACTTTGCTGGAAGTGGTGATGGTTTGTTCATTTTAATGTATTATTCTTGGGATCCCCACTTTACAGGATATATCATCTTTCATGATTGGATACCATAATAAGCTTTTTTCTCTTGGACACAACTTAGAAGCTATGAATCAAAAGCAGATCAATGTAACATGAGAATAGCCACCACCACCACCAGCCAACACTATCAGTGTGGATCCAGTTCCTAAACTGTACATTGCAGACAGAGAGCCATGTCCGTTCACTACATGTTCTGCCCTCTCAGGATTTGCTTCTCAGTCCACCCATTGAATCTGTGTTCTCTGTATGATAAAGATAGCAAGTCTAGTTCACTCCCAGTGATACAAGGGGCGGAAGAAGGCAGTCACCTTTGACCTTCATCCATCTCCTTCCCAAGTGGCCATTACATTGGAATGATGTACTCCTCCTGTACAGTATAGAGCCTGATGTTATGACAGCTATGTTGAGATTTGACCGTGAATTGCATCTATAACAGCAATTTTTTTTTTCTTAATAATGATCAGCTTTAAATCATTTGTGGTGTTTGACACATACTTGTGCTCTGTCTGACTCCAAGCCGTCATAGAAATGTAGGAAAGACTACATTTCTTACTGCTTTGTCTTTGTCACAGCACGTTCATGTTGATATGTGAATATAATGAAAAGTCACAGCTGAAAGGTGAAACGCGTCATTTTTTGAAGAGTAATAACTTATGTAATACAGAGATGTGTGTGCAGTTATGTTTCTTTTAATTAATTCAGTATGGTTTTGTAGTCGATAATTAGTAATCATGAGCATTTTACCTCATGAAATCTGGTTACTTACAAGAAAATTTTCTCCACTTTTTTTTCCGCCGTGCATATGATTTCGAGTGCTTTCTACTGATATGGCAGATCATAACATCAGCATTAGCTGTTATTTGCCAACTGCTTATGCACAGTTAGTTATAACTCATGTAAGTGTATGAAATATGTACATTGACGATGATGATGCAGTCGTAAATTGATAGAGTACTGATTTGGTGACAATTTTAGTAATTAAAAATTTGAAGTTTCTTCTGTGTATTTATTTGTTATGGATGATGTGTGGAAGTGTGTAAGAACAGCTGATTGAGCTGCTGATTCAAACCAAGGTATTTGCTGAAAGAGAAATGTCACCAAAACCAAGCGATCTTTTTTTCAAATATTCACCACAAAAAGAAGAGAAAAAGTGACCGTCTTCAATCAAGTCATTTTATTCTCAAAGAACTTGATCACCAATGAATCCTCATCACAAGAGATGAACTGACTGTTCAAAATCCTATGGCTTGTTAGTAAATTGGATAAACTCGTTTCCATTATTACTGTGGTACTGACAGCAGAAATCTTGAGCTCTGTGTGCAGGCTTCCAAGTCATGTTCTGAATTTCAGATACACCAAGGTCTTGTCATGCATCGAGTTTTTTTGCCTTTCCACTCATTATGTTTGCGACATAAACAAGAGAACATACACCTCATACTGAGGAACCTGTGGTATTGGTTCAGAGGCTGGATGTCAACTTTGAAGTGTCCATCTTGCCCAAAAAGTTCATCTTCCATAATTGTGCACTTATGACATTCTATGAAGAGAGGAAGCATAAAAGGTTTCATGTGCCCATTATCTCTAACTAACCAATACCATCCTCTTTAGTTGTCTACTGGTTTCCACACTGGAGTCCCCCCCCCCCCCCCCCCCCCTTTTTTTTTTTTTCCCCCAAAAAAATTTAAGTGAAGTACATAATTCCCCTTTCCTGTGCCACAATCAATGCATTGCTTCACTCGGTACTGCTTGATACCACAGAGAAATGAATTCACTGGGTGAAAACAAGAGCTATGTTCTTTTGAGAAACCTGTCCACAATCGAGTAGAATTTCTGTTTGAATTTCTAATGATTTTTTCATGGTTATTGATGGTATAACAAATCTACAATTGAATACTGTTTTTACTCATGGTTACACTCAACCCATCAGAGACATGGAACATATCTGATAACACTGTAAGATTACATACACTCATACCAGCACATAAATGCCGGTTTTAGCAAGTCTGTCCCCCCCCCCCCCCCCCCCCCCCCCCCCCCCCTCCCCTCCTCCTTATTGAATATCAGAAATGGTTACTATCAAACTAATTCTCATGGGTAATAACAATGAATGACGAGCAACACAAACTTTGCACACAAACAAAAAGAATGATCACAATGCCATTTTTCTGTCGATTTAAAGCAATGCAAGTCATCAACTGACATATTCACACACACTCACGTATACACACCAAGTCTGTGTGTGCAACTTAACACATAATAACACATATTTTTAGTATCTATCGATGTAGACTCTTCACAGGCTGCTACAGATTTTCGTAACGAATAGTTAAGTTGTAAGTTTGCCTGCTTTGCAGAGCAGTTAATACACAAATTGCAACAGAAGGAAACGCATTTTCACCTGTACGACTACACATTTATGTTGCTTGCTTATAATCTTTCAACCAGGATAAACAAACAAATTGTACCTGCATTTTCCTTGGCAACCATGCCAAAGACTTTCATCTTGTCATTAGCAGAACTACTACAATGTCGAAAAATGGTATGATTATTACACCACACAAGCATACAACTGGTGCCTTACAACGCTTCGAGGGACAGCACATTATACAGACCTACAACCAGTGCCTAGCTAAGCCTTGAGGGCTGGTGCCTGAACAGCACACAATACAGACCTAAACCTGGTGCTTGACTATGCCGCTGAGGCTGGTGCCTGAACAGCACACTATACAGACCTTAACCTGGTGCTTGACTATGCCGCTGAGGCTGGTGCCTGAACAGCACACTATACAGACCTAAACCTGGTGCTTGACTATGCCGCTGAGGCTGGTGCCTGAACAGCACATTATACAGACCTAAGGCTGGTGCCTGAACAGCACACTATACAGACCTAAACCTGGTGCTTGACAATGCCGCTGGGGCTGGAGCCTGAACTGCACATTATACACCCCTACAACCCATGCCTAGCAACGCTTTGCTGAACCTGGTACTTGGCGCACCATGAGAAAGACTACATAAACATTACACTGGAAAGACTTGCAACTAGTCGTTGGTAATGTGCAGCACACGACACAGCACAACCAGTGCTTGGCAATGCTTTGAGGGCAAGCACCTGTACAAACGCATCCTACAGACCTGCAACCAGTACTCAGCAAGGCGATGAGAGGTGCTCTCTGAACAGCAAATGGCGCAGACTTGCAACTGGATCTTGGCAGCGTGAAAGGACAACTGCTTGAACAACAACATGCAAATCTGCAGACTAAAATGAGCACTTTACTAAGCACTGCATGCACTACAGTTCTCAGACTAACACTTGGAAATGCTCTACAGTCCTAAACAATATTATGGGACCTGCTCTTTGAACTGCATTCTACACAGTCCACCTGAAGTGCTGAAATGCTATGCATGGTCTTCTATTTGAAATGCATTCCATACAGTCCTCCAATTGACATTTAGTGCTACTTCTCTTTGAATTGCATGCTGTTCTGCAATTGTGCCAGAGGGCCAATCCATGTCACTGTGCTATGAAGACCTTTAACTAGCACACAAACTGTGCTATGAGGACATCATCTTTGCTGACCCTGAAACATTTGGTCATGACCTCTGTACTTCATGGGTTTGTTTATACTCTAACTGACCCATGGTATGATTACTACAACAGACACACACCTGCAAACTACTAGACCGTCACAATGACAACAGTTGTATAAATGTGCATTATCAATCCCTGCTGTGTGTGACCGTCACAGTGACAACAGTTGTATAAATGTGCATCATCAATCCCTGCTGCAATGGTTTACCGTTTTCTACTATATCCCGACCTCTACAGCCTTCTCGGGGATTGCTGCCATGTATAGACAAAAAGTTGTGTCCCGAGATAAAAACAGAGAAGGGCCATACATGAATTACAAATTTCAGTTTGACATTCACAGATGAAAAGAAGGAAAGATACGAGTGAGTAGTGCATTTTCTTTTGTTGGGAGACTAGGTCTAATTCTAGGTAGCAATAAGGATCTTCTTGCCACTGAGTTTCCAGGAGATAGGAATTAAATTTTTGCTGAAAACTCCCAGCACCTTAGTTAAAGAAGTTCTATTTCACATGGAACTAATATTTCAAATTGACCAGCCGCCATGGTGAAGTGGTTAGCGTCGCAGACTCCCAGCTGGGAGGTCATGGGTTTAAATCCCATCAGAGTCATGTCAGTTTTTCTGCCCCGACCGGCTCCTTCCCAGAGTTGAGTTTGCTGCGGACTCAGTTGGGAAGACTGGGACCACACAGTCGAGTTTCATCCACTTAATGGATGCATTTCTGAGAGTGTTGCTCAAATTTCCTGACCAACACTGCAGGTGCCTGTATCTCTCGGGCCTGGTTGACGCCGGGATATATTATGAAAGGAAGTGTAGAGTACAGCCCTGTCATGTAGTCTCAGACCGAAATGGAAATCCATAGCATCATCTCAATCATCCTCATTCTCATCGATCAGCATAAAAAAAAAGTCTCAGATTTGTGTGCCCTTCATGCCCTGCTCTCATGGTGACCTCAATTTTGACATTCTCTCCACGTCTGTGGTCTTGGTTTGGTTCCATCGGGGTCATCAGTATTGGCGAGTCCATGGGGGGCTGTCGTTGGACAGATGTGGTGGCGCCCTCCGGAGGGACAGCTCACTCATGCCAGCTCTGCGACTAAGCAATTATTGTCGTCAGTAGGGGGTTTAGTAGATTGTGTCCTGCGTATGTTAGCTCATAACAGGCGTCACTGAACACCACCGAAGTGACTTGGCAGCAGTGCAGTGTCCTCCCGGTGAGTTGCCTCTTGGCGACTTGACATTGACTGCACCCTGTGGATTGCCAGTGCCGAGGCTGCGGCAGAGCCGACCGGGCTGTAGCTGTGGACGGGGTGTCGGAATGAGCGGTGTGGATGCACTGCCTCTGAGGTAGTGCAGAGGCTGGGACAGCAAAAAAAATATATATATATATATATATATATATATATATACATGTATATATATATATATATATATATATATATACATTTCAAATCAATTTTTTGCAGACCTTTCCCCCTCTGAAGTATCAAATCACACCGTATCTTTTATGGACGCATATTTTTGAAAATCAAACTGAATAGTAATCCTGATGAGGGGGGGTGTTGTAATCCTGATGAGGGTGGGCGTGTGGTATGAGAGGGAAGACTGCCTCATTTCTGACATCACAGCATTGGGTGCAAGTCATCAACTGACATGATGCCATTTCACAGTACAGGGAAATGGAAATGGTTCTATACACATGAGAAGAAAACACTGTACTTGCGATTAGATCATGTGGGTCTGTAACAAACCACTACCTTTTGTTGTCGTTTGTTTCATTTTGCCAAGTATTTTTGCTCTTTTTTTTTTTCAGAACTGGTAATTGTGTACAGGAAAAAGTAATTCTGTACTGTGATCTAAAATCAGTAAAACTGACTATATATTTATACATATATACATTTTTTTTTAAGTTGGCAGCTAGACAAGATGGCAATGGGATCAGTGGCACATAATCCGTGGGACATCACTTCCTTTCTGTTGGCTGTATAACATGTGTCTGGTAACATAATCTGTGGGACATCGTTTCTTTTCTGTTGGCTGTATAACATGTGTCTGGTAACATAATCTGTGGGACATCACTTCCTTTCTGTTGGCTGTAGGAAACACATGTCTGGTAACACAATCTGTGGGACATCACTTCCTTTCTGTTGGCTGTATAACATGTGTCTGGTAACATAATCTGTGGGACATCGTTTCTTTTCTGTTGGCTGTATAACATGTGTCTGGTAACATAATCTGTGGGACATCACTTCCTTTCTGTTGGCTGTAGGAAACACATGTCTGGTAACACAATCTGTGGGACATCATTTCCTTTCTGTTGGCTATATAACATGTGTCTGGTAACATAATCTGTGGGACATCATTTCCTTTCTGTTGGCTGTAAGAAACACGTGCCTGGTCCATTTTATCCTTCAGTTCTTTCTCTTTTCTACAAGAAATATGTCTCTGGTCCATTTTATCGTACTGGTTCTATTTTCTACAAGAAACATGTTTCTGGTCCATTTTATCCTATTGGTTCTATTTTCTACAAGAAACATGTCTCAGGTCCATTTTATCCTATTGGTTCTCCTATTTTCTACAAGAAACATGTCTCAGGTCCATTTTATCCTATTGGTTCTATTTTCTACAAGAAACATGTCTCTGGTCCGTTTTATCCAATCATGTCTCAGGTTCATTTTATCCTACGATGTGGCGATATCGCATTTCATGAGGCTGGCTCTGTCATGACACCTCCCATGGCACCATGTGGTGATATCGCATTTCATGAGGCTGGCTCTGTCATGACACCCTCCCATGGCACCATGTGGTGATATTACATTTCATGAGGCTGGCTCTGTCATGACACCCTCCCATGGCACCATGTGGTGATATTACATTTCATGAGGCTGGCTCTGTCATGACACCCTCCTATGGCACCATGTGGTGATATTACATTTCAAACAGAAATGTACACCATACTTGAGTTAAATGAGGTCTGTAGAGTCCTCCAGTGTTAAACGAGGTCTGGAAAGTCTTCCAATCTCCAAACAACAACAATTCATGTATCTTCACTGGAATCTGCATGAGCTATAATACAGTAAACTGAAAAGAATACAGAAGACACACAAACAAACAAAATGTGCAAATTTTATACATGATTTCATTTCAGTTCATATCAGTTCATTAAATTTCATATATTGAAGAGGCACAAGCTTAATATATCGACAAAACACAATAAAAGAATTTTATTAACATGCTGACAATAAAGATTTTTTTTTTTCGTTTATGGCTTTGATTCCTACAACCTTGTAACAAACAACATTGACATCAAAATGAATGATTCAACCTTTATCATATCAGACAACGCCAATTACACAAAGCTTAGGTCAAACTCTCTGGTTCAGTATTGACAAAATGGTAGATGGCCGTCAGTATTCACTGAAATGGAAGCTGCACATTTGCTGCCTGTGTTTGCAAAAAGATGATTCTAAAACAGTGTACTCTGTACAGAATCAAACGTGTCATACATGTCACAAGGAAATTAAATCCAGACCTTCTAAACATGTTCAGTGAAGTCATAACTGTCACTGTTATCCATCTCCAGTCATCACTGATGGGCATCCTTTTCCAGGTCTCCCTAACAATGCCCTGTAAAGTACTGTAAAGGCTGCTAAATTTGTGACTTGAAGCAGGAACACAGAACCACATCCTTGCTCAAAGCTGGGATTGTTTATGTGTGCTTTTTCATTGGGAAAGTAGTTAATTCCAAACATGGGAAAGATCCATCATGGAATAGCCAGCAGCTTGCTGAGCCTGTTGGAATAGCCAGCAGCTTGCTGAGCCTGTCGGAATAGCCAGCAGCTTGCTGAGCCTGTTTCCTGTTCTGTGGTTCTCGTGTTAAATCCAAATACATCATCAAACGAGATCCAGGGTTTATCAACATGTAACAGTCTGTGACTGGACTGCTCATGACACGTCTTACAGTCACTGCAGAGGATCAACATGTAACAGTCTGTGACTGGACTGCTCATGACACGTCTTAAAGTCACTGCAGAGGATCAACATGTAACAGTCTGTGACTGGACTGCTCATGACATGTCTGACAATCACTGCAGAGTTGATCAACATGTAACAGTCTGTGACTGGACTGCTCATGACACGTCTTACAGTCACTGCAGAGTTGATCAACATGTAACAGTCTGTGACTGGACTGCTCATGACACGTCTGACAATCACTGCAGAGTTGATTTACATGTAACAATCTGTGACTGCCCATGACACATCTTACAATCACTGCAGAGGATCAACATGTAACAATCTGTGACTGCTCATGACACGTTTTACAATCACTGCAGAGTTGATCAACATGTAACAGTCTGTGACTGCTCATGACACATCTTACAGTCACTGCAAAGGATCAACATGTAACAGTCTGTGACTGCTCATGACACGTTTTACAGTCACTGCAGAGGATAAACCAATCAGGACAAACCAATCATGCTTTTTTCAAACTTCTGGGATGAAGAGCTGGAAATGATGTCATCTTGCTATGTATTAATCATTAATCTTAATATGTATTAGTCATTAATCTTCATATGCATAAGTCATTCATCTTAATATGTATTAGTCATTAATCTTCATATGCATAAGTCATTAATCTACAATTCACATGGCATTTCAGTGATTTGCTTCATGTAGTATATGACTCAGATGCACAGTCTTAGTTAAGACAGAAAGTGGCCATGTATATGTGTATATCTGTATGTGTGTGTTGGTTGTGTGTTGTGCGCTAGTGTTTCTGTTTGTTTACTTTGTGTTTGTTGTGTGTTTGTGTTTTCTGTTTGTTTACTTCGCTGTGTTTGTGTTTGTGTTTCTGTTTGTTTACTTTTCAAGGGGAAAGTTGATGCATACCCCCCCCACCCCCACCCCATCCCCATCTACATCCTTTTTAGTCCTCCCCCTCCTACAACCACGCTATCCAAAAAAACAAACAAACAAATGAACAAACAAAAAGGACAGAGAGAATGCAGAAAACAGCCTGATTCTGATAATTAACCCTGGTTTGGGGAAAAACAGTTGAGGTTTCTAAGCATCAACTATGATCAAGTAGTACCAATCAGTGTCAATGCATGAAAAAAGGAGAGAAAACACAAAGACTATTTACACACCAATTACTGACCTCAGATAGTACCATAATGATAATCTTCATACTCTGTTCACTGAATCATAGATCACACAAACATTGAAAACTTTCAAAATGACACTGTGAAACTAGATATCACATCACCCACAGTAAACAATTTCTTTGCAAACAAAACAACATTAACTTTCCAGCTGACAAAACTATTCCTATTGGCATACAACAATTGTTTGCTATGAGCTATGCCCCACAAAATCCTAGATAAAGCACAATTCATCTTCCTTATACACAGTGAATCACACCCACAGAAACGACGCTGTTACCGTCACAACTATTACTCCTATAACATACATCCATGTACTGCAACAGGTGCAATGTGTACACTAATATGCCCACTAGTGATGCAAAATGAGCAGAAAGAAAGTGCTTGTACAGTTTAGTTTCTACCCATTGCCTCATAGTCGGCACACCAACATCACGGCAACTGATCCAAAGTCTTACCTGAACAAGTTCCATGTGTCTGCTCGGACTATCCAGGGATAAAACTAGTCACACCTGTCACCTCAAGAGAGGACACAACAGACCAGCACACACAGGTGAGCAGCACACCAGGTGAGCAGACCAGCACACACAGGTGAGCAGACCAGCACACACAGGTGAGCAGACCAGCAACACACAGGTGAGTAGACCAGCACACACAGGTGAGTATGCTGGCCACACAGGTGGGGGAGGAGAGAGGGCAGAGTCACAGTCCACAGCCCCCTCGTGAGTTCCTGAGTAGACTCTAGCTTTTCAAAACATTGTCTTTCCTAGCGTCATGAATCACACCAACAGGTATAGACCCCCACCATGGTACAACTATAGAGAATGTCAATATACGGGTTCAAACCCACCACATATATTTTGCCTCGCAATCCCACTTTTCTGCATCCCTTTTTTCCTATTTTGCTCTGAAACCCTGTTTTTACCAAAAAAAATGATAACAATAATATCAAAAACAGCAAATAAAAGATGTTACAGGGGGCTTGCTCGGCAAAATAGATGTGGTGAGTTTGACCTCGCATATTTACATTCTCTCTGGCTCAATCATAAAAAAATTACTATAAATGTTTTTGCAAAAACTCTATTTTCCTAATTATTTTATTTCAAGTACTATTAATAAATCAGAACAAACAAACCATAAATCAGAACAAACAACCAGTTTTTCCGTCTTAAGCGTTGTTTGCCATTATAGTTAATTATATGGCCCCTGAAGATGATAACCTGTCTGTTTGGCTTTCTGCTAACCAAGAAGAGGTGCATATTTATTATCTTCCAGCTTGATTTATTTTTTAAATTACCTAAATATTTGGGTTAGCAAAATGAACCCTATGGAGGAGATATTCAACAGTGATGAACAGTTAAGCAATATGTTTAGTAAAGTAGACATGGATATTATTAACCCCACAAATGTTCAAGAAAGCGTGACACATGCTATAAGTAAAATACCAGTCTCTTCAAATCAAGCCACCAGTGAAAGTGTTGTTAGTCATTCTGATTGATTATATACCCCCAACCCCCCCCCCCCCGACCCCCGATGATAACAATCTGCAAGTCTGGGTCTCGACCTAACAGAAAGAAGTTATTACCTATTACGACTTTAATTCTGACTGGTCTGATTACATGCTTACACAGTTTAGCCATGCAAGTGAAGAAGCAAATTACGCGGCTCCGGCTAGTCTGAAGGAACAGTCCTTGAAATCAGATTAAAACAAACAAAATACTATCCCATAGTTGGCAATTCTTACATTCCTCTTCCAAGAGAGTTAGTTTTAAAATGAGCAGTCTTAGACATACAAAATTCTGACAATATGTGTTTCATGTGGTGTGTTTTTGGCACATTTACATCCTGCTGAAAACCACGCAGACAGAGTCTCCAAGTATGAACCATAGAGACATGGCCTGAACTTCAATAAAATAAACTTTCCGGTAAGTATAGAAAGTATGTCTCTTTGAAGAAACAAAAAACCAATAACTGTAAGCGTATATACATGGTCTGTAGTAGACAATCTACAACCTCTAAGGATCTCCCCTAAAGCCCCTACTTCAGGTGAATCACTTAAGAATCATGTAGACTTGATACTGTTTACAGAAGGTCCAAAGAGCCATTATGTATTAATCAGATCAGTTAGCAGACTGTTAGCCTGTACATCAAAGGATAAATCTAAAAAGAGATTTGTAGAAAGTGTCTGGTTAGAATCCCAACTATAGAAGCAGCTGCCAAGCATAAGAATCATTGTAAAAGTTTTGTAGACTGTGAAACCAAACTTCTTACAGCCCCACCAGGGTCTAAAGTTAGTTTTAAAAATGTACACAAAATGCAGATGAACCCATACGTGGTTTATGCTGACTTTGAATCGATCTTGCCACAGAACCAAGGCCCACAACAACTAGAAGAACCAAAAACAGTCTTATAAACAACCATCAGATTTGTTCTTATGCTTTTATTGTTGTTAGGTCAGATGGCGCACATACAACACCAGAGATTTACAGAGGCCCCAACGCAGCCAGCATATTTTTTTACAACACATGAAACAAGTTCGTAATCAATGTGCCAATCAACTGAATCTCTCAAACATTATTATGACTCCTGAAGACCAAGAACGCTATAATTCATCTCCTCACTGCTGGATATGCAACAAAGAATTATTAGACTCTGTAAGAGATGCCTCCGTCAGTGACCACGATCATATTACTGGCAAATTTAGGGGCGCAGCACACAACACTTGCAATCTTCAACTTAAGTTTGACCCCAAGACTTGGAAATACCCATCTTCTTTTACAACTTACAAGGTTATGATTCTCATTTTATTATGCAAGCAGTGACTTCTGAATATAAGAGTTAGCTGCATTGCACAGTCTTCAGAAAAGTACATGACCTTCACCCTTGACTGTTTATCCTTTTATGACCCTGCTCAACATCTGATGGGAAGTTTGGATAGATTAGCTACATTGCTACATGACTGTCCAATAACTAAAGAATATTTTGACCCCTCTTTAGTATGTAAAGGTGTTTACCCTTTTGAGTACATGGACTCATGAGAGAGGTTTGATGAGCAAGCACTTTCACCTAAAGAAGACTTTTACAGCCATCTTACAGACAAAGACATCACTGACTCTGACTATGAATATGCACAGAAAGCCTGGAAAGAATTACACTGCCAAACAATGGGGATTATCACGATCAATATTTAATGGCTGACACATGTTTATTAGTAGATGTGTTTGAAAATTACAGATCCACATGCATGAAACATTATAGCCTAGACTCATCACATTACATCTCTGCCCCCGGATTGTCTTGGGACGCTTCTTAAAGTTTACAAACATCAAGATTGACTTAATATCGGATCTGGCTACACTCCAGATGATTAAGATGGGTTGAGAGGCGGCATTAGCATGGCCTCGCATCCTTACTGTAAAGCCAACAACAAGTATTTAGATGACTATGACGCCACTAAACCATCTAACTATTTAATGTATTTAGATGCTAACAATCTGTATGGGTGGGCTATGAGCCAGACACTGCCATTAAGAAACTTTAGAATGTACACAGGACCTCATAAGGTTAATTTAATGTTGTGTTAGGTATGCTGTCAAAGCTACACCTGATCATTCACAGGGACTAATCTTAGAAGCAGACTTAGAATATCCTAAAGAATTGCATGACCTCCATAATGATTACCCACTAGCTGCAGAAAGATTAAAAATGGCCCCACACAACACCAAAACTTGTGCCTAATCTTCATCACAAGACTATGTATGTATGTCATTACAGACTGCTACAGTTTTACTTAAGACATGGACTAAACCTTACTGCTGTTCACAGAATAATTGCTTTGACCAAGAGCCCTTTATGAAACCATACATCATGAAGAACATCGATCTTAGAACTAAATCCACCGACACTTCAAAAAAAAAGACTTTTTTAAATGAATGAACAACAGTTGTTTTGGCAAAAATGGATGGAGACCCACACAAACATAAAGATGTAAGACTGGTCACGAAAGGAAAAACAGCAATTAAACTAGTCTCTAAACCTAATGATCAAAACTTTAGATGATTTAACCCCAGCCTGTATGGCATTATGATGAGAGAACTGTGTGTAAAGTTGGACAAACCAGTGTTTATTGGGTTTGTCAAAGTTGTTAATGCTAGAATTTCTGTATGACTACTTTAAACCACTATACCCAGAAGCAAGAGTCTTATACACAGACACTGACTCGTTTATTCTAGACATCCCCACTGAAGATTTTTACAAAGACTTAGAAACAGAGGTAGCCAAAGGAGTTGACGGGTGGTATGACACATGTGACTATCCAAAAGACAGCCCTTTACATTCAACTGTAAACAAGAAAGTGATTGGAAAGTTTAAAGACGAGCTGAATGGGACAGTCATACAAGACTATGTTGGTCTGCGGTCTAAGATGTACAGCGTTGCCAGCCAGACCTCTGTAACAAAGA
Source organism: Conus betulinus (assembly GCA_016801955.1). Lineage (NCBI taxonomy): Eukaryota > Metazoa > Mollusca > Gastropoda > Neogastropoda > Conidae > Conus > Conus betulinus. Next base: position 368,061 of record JADBJO010000197.1, read on the forward strand.
AAGCCAAGGGCATAAGTAAAGAAGTTGTTAAAAAAATAGAACTCACAACAACTACAACAGGCTGTCTTTCAAAAACAAAGTATTTCACCAAACAAATGTTAATCTGCGCTCTGCTCTTCATCAAGTGAGCACAACTGCTGTTAATAAGAAATCACTAGCCTCCAATAATAACAAACGAACTTACGTCACTCCCAAGTTTTCATATGCCATAGTCATGGGAGAACTACATGACTTGACTTAGTACTGGCAGGCAGGTAGGTAGGTAGGTAGGTAGGTAGGAGCTTGTATAGCCTCGCGGCTTTCTTGTGCTCCTTCAATATATAGGTCAGTATTTACTCAAGGGGTGTTAATCACGTGTTACAGTTACATATATTTTGGTATGAGAAAAGTCTCAGTCATCAAATTCAATTCTATATCTTTAAAACTTTCATCTGCATCAAGACGCTTTTGAAGTTGTTAAGGGTGTCAGTAAGTTTGATGTTAGTCGGAAGAGAATTCCATCTGTTAACTACTCTGATGGCAAACGAATTTCTCCTCAAGTTAGTGTTAGAATAACGAACAAACAATTTGCCTTCATTGCCTCTTGTAATATCTGACTTAGTCACTTGAAATAAAGAGTTAAAATCAATATTGTCCACTTGGTGAAATATTTTGTTTACTTGGATCAGGTCCCCTCTTACCCTTCTGGCTTTTAAAGACAGTAACTGAAGATATCTTAGCCTCTCTGCATGAGTCATGTCTCTACACTCAGGTAGTATCTTCATTGCTCTTTCTGGACCTTTTCTACCGACACTGATTGTCTCTTAAGTAGTGGGTGGGATGCCATTTAAAACTGGTTTGTGTGAAGAGTATGCTGACCCTACCCTCACCCTTTATCTTCGGTCAGTCAGAAAGTCCTCGATCCAGTCTAGGAGGGAGCCATCAATTCCATAATTTTTCAACTTAATCAATAGTCTTTTATGCGGTACTGAGTCAAAAGCTTTACGAAAATCGAAATACACTATATCTATTGATTTTTTGTCATCAGAAAATGCAGTTAAATCATCCATGACTTGGATCAGCTGAGTCATACAAGATCTTTTATTTCGAAAACCATGTTGACAGTCTGCAAAAAGTTTGAAATCATTTAAAATATGACACAATAACATCCGTCACAATTGACTCCAGTACTTTGCATGTAACGCAAGTTAGGCTGACTGGCCTATAGTTGCCCGGGTCCTGTGTGGAACCCTTTTTAAAAATGGCAACAACATCAGCAGTTTTTCCAGTCATCCGGGATACTTCCTGTCTCTAAGAATTTATTAAACAGTATGCTGAAGTGACTGAGAGTTCCTTACTTAGTTCTTTTATGACTTTGGCCGGAATTCTATCAGGTCCCTGAGCCTTAGAGGGGGTGAAGTTTTTTTTCAGTTTAGCCTCCACCACTGCCGGGGTGACTCTTATTTCTGAAACAGTTATGCCTTGTAATTTTGAGACTTAGTCATGTTAGGTAGATTGTCTACTTTCTCTCGGGTGAATACACTTGAGAAGAAATCATTGAGTGTTCCTGCTTTCTCAGAGTCAGTGACTGCCACTTCACCTGAATCCTTTTTAAAGCATTAATATTAGTGCTTATTTTCAATTTTTCTTGCACATATTTCCAGAAAATTTTGGGGTTACTCTTTGCTTGGTAAGCTATTTTTTTCTCATACCTTTTCTTTGCCTTTTTAATCATCCTCTTCGTGAGGTTTCTCTCAATAACGTATCTCAGGAAGTCTATTCCAGATTTAGTTTCAAGACATCTTTTGAAAGCATTACACTTTTTCTTGATTTGCATCAAATTCTTTCTATCCATCCATTTTGGTTAAGCTTTGGTAGTTGCTGACTTTTCAGTTTTCACCTTCGGTATGTGTTGGTGAATTCCTGACTGAATCCAGTCACTTACCCGAGTCCAGCACGTATTAACATCCATTTCTTCAAGAGTGCACCAGTCTACTTCTCTTCCTTCATGTCTAAAATCCAGCACGTATTAACATCCATTTCTTCAAGAGTGCCCCAGTCTACTTCACTTCCTTCATGTCTAAAATCCAGCACGTATTAACATCCATTTCTTCAAGAGTGCACCAGTCTACTTCCTTTCCTTCATGTCTAAAATCCAGCATGTATTAACATCCATTTCTTCAAGAGTGCTCCAGTCCACTTCACTTCCTCCATGTCTAAAATCATTGTAATTACCTTTCCGTAAATTAAATTAAGAACCATCTTCTTGGTGAAACTTAGCTTTAGCTACATACATTTGGAAGAGAATGACCTCGGGGTCCCTCAGACCAAGCGGTGCTGTATGGTCAATGTCAGAAATGAGGCCGTCCTCATTGACCAGTATGAGATCAGGCATGTGGTGGACTGCTGTCCAGCTCTGTGTCTAGTGGCTTGTGAAATTTTCTGGATGAGAAAAGCATCATGAAAGCATTCAATCACTTCATTATCCTTCTCATTTGTCCATTCACCATTCCAATTTATAGATGAGAAGTTAAAGTTGCCCATAATACAGACTTTATGGAACTTTTTAATTTCATCCTGTTTCAAGAGTTGAAATAATTTCTGTTTATTTTCTTCTGAACTCTGCCCACTTCTGTAGATGCAGCCTAACAAAACATTCTCCTCGTTTGGACTCATGAATTCACACCAAACACTTTCCTCAAATTCAGTTTCATTTAGAACATCACATGGTTTTGCATTTAACTTGTGTTCCACATACAGAACTTGACTTGACTTAAGATCTTGACTTGACTAGACTTTAATCAGTACTTGTTATAACTAACTTAGTATGAACTTAACTGGTACTTGACAGTATTTTAAAAAATTAATTCATTAAAAATGGATCTACAACAGGTTGTGCTTCTTGTTCAGATATTGTTGTTTTTTTTCTTAATTCTTTTCTGGGGGGTTGTGACTTTGTTGTTAAGTATGGTTTTAGATATCTGTACGCCAAGAAACCACCAACACCAAGTGCCAGATAATACATCTTATGTGGCGTTGGCGGTGTATTACAATCTAATAATTTTTGTTTTGCTTCTTGGTTCGCTTTTTGTAGTTTATTCCATTCAGCTAGTCTTCAACCTGCTAAGACACGACCTGGATTTTCAGGCTTAGTAACATTACTCACTTGTGGGACTTTCTTCTCCTGTGGAGTCTTTTCTTGTGGAGTCACATTCTTCTCCTCTGATGCCAGCGTGTCTGAGGTCACATTCTTCTCCTCTGAGGTCGCATTCTTCTCCTGATCACTCATTTCTAAATCTATTAAAATCTATATGATTAAAAGTAATTAGTCCCATGATGAATGGACATAACAGCGTTCCAAATCGATGAAACATCTCACATGCTAGAGACTCTGGCGATTTGGATAAAACTGGATCTTGTGTTTAAGTCATACCTTAAATCTTCTTCTGAATCAGTCGGTGCCATCTTACCTACTAACTTAGCATAGAAACTAATCACTGTCTGCCCCACTGATCTAACCATTTTGGATCCTAGCTGTGCTTCGTACCTGCCGTAATACTTCTCAACGTCTGAAGTAGACAACTGCTGAATCTGTTCAACACTTAGTTCAGTGCCTAAATACTGTCTAGTTTTTCCACATGCAGCTAGAGAGTATAAGCTCTCTTTATGGCATAGGTCTGCTGGCTCCTCACAATTCAACAGCTCATCGCAATTCATTTTTAAAGCAATAAAATGATAAAAATAATATATAATACTTATAAACACAATGAGTTTAACGTTGGTTCATTATGCAGTACCTGTTGTCGATGTTATAGTTTATTCAACCCTCACAAAATGCTTTCTAAGAATAAAACCACCAAACATGGGAAAGATAGAAGATTCACCTAAACTAGTCGCAATCTTATTTTTATCTTTAGCAATGAAGGATTATTTGATTAAAAAGCATATAGACAGTCTTTCATATTATGACTATTTTAATTAATTTTTTTTAGTTAAATAAAAAAACATGAACAGTGCAAAGATTGTCAATACTGTTTACCACTCTGCTGTAATCGGCGGCCTTAGTATATGGTACAGCATGTTAGGAAAAAGCACATTTAAAATGAAACCAGCCGACCTAGGAAAGTTAGACATTGAGGATGTTGTTAAGGTTGTAGTTGTAATAACTGTAGCAATTGCGTCAAAAGACTTTCTTGTTAAACAAGGAAATTATTCCAGAAAATATTAGTTCATAACAAGGAATTATTGTAGAAAATGTTAGTGCACACACAAAGAATCATTCTAGAAAATATTAATTCATGAAAATATTAGTGCATAAAGAATTATTCCAGAAAATATTAGTTCATAAAAAGATGTCTGGGTTGGTTATGATGATGGGAGGAGCTATTGTTAATGCATTGGCATTCTCTGGCAGCAATTACATGCTTAGTGAACTATGGTCTGATGAAGAGAGAGAACGACATAACAAGGCAATGGAAAAGTTGGCCAAGGCACAAGACGCTTACAAGAAAAGGAGGATTGCTCACTTAGACTTCATTAATAACAAATTAAGGGCAACAGGACATGCAGCTCACATTTACAAATGCTGATGACGCAATTAATGAGTATTACCTAGTGACTGGAAACAAGTTTCAAACATTACCACCGCCAGACCAGTCTGACTTTTATGAACCATCTGAAGATCAGAAGGCTGCAGAGATAGCTTTCATTGTAGTTGGGATGACTTCAGTCTATCTTGTTGCACACTTTCTGGTGTAAAAAATGCAATAAAAAATGGTTAAAATATGGACAATACAAAGTACAATGCAAAGTACAAAATATATTATTATTCTCCTGGAGGATACTGGAAAGGAAAGACTGCTATCAATAAACTGAGTCAAGCTGCTGGGGTGTCTGAATCAGAAGCAAAAGACTGGCTTTCTAAACAAGCAATTTGGCAAATATATTTACACTGCGCTAAAAAGAATAATAAGGCCTCGATTTGTTAATTCAGTTCCAAATGACACCCATCAGATGGACTTGTTGTATCTTCCACATGACAAAGTTAGAAGAAAAAGGTTTAAATATGCTCTGACTGTTGTTGACATGGCTTCAAGGTATAAAGATGCTGAGCCTTTAATGGATAAAAGCTCAACTGCTGTGGCTGTGGCTTTACAACAAATATACATGCGAGGCCCATTAAAGTATCCTAGGATGATCCAGGTTGATGATGGAAAAGAGTTTAAAGGGGCTGTAAACCAACTGCTTTCAAAACACCAGGTCACAGTTAAAAGAGGGATCCCAGGCAACCATCGCTCACAGGCGCTAGCAGAAAACTTTAATAAGAATTTAGCTGAACGTCTGTTTACCTATCAATATCACAAAGAAATTATGGATAGGACTTGCAACACAGAATGGGTTAGAAGGTTGCCAGCAGTCTTACGTGCCATGAACAATGAAGAATTTAAAGCAACAGGTCTTAAGCCAGTGGACGCGATCGAATTAAAAAAAAAAAAAAAAAGCATTACTGAAGACATTCAAGGCAATCAGAAACTCTTGCCATTTGGACTAAAGGTAAGATACTTGTATGCACCTGGAGAGGCAGAGGGTGATGTTAGAATCAGAGCCACAGACCCTATATGGAGCGTAGACATACATGAAGTTGAAAGAATTATGAAAACAAACCCTCCTGTGTATTATTTAAGAGAAACTCTCTCTTCTAAAGAGGCTCTCGCTTCTAAAAGCCTGCCCCTAAAAGATCGTTTGTTCGCGAAGAGCTGCAGGTTGTCCCACCAAACACAGTGCCTGTTAGTTAAAAAAAAATCTTTTAAATTTTTTTATCGTATAGTCCTATTTATTTAACTTATAGTCTATTTACTTAACTTATAGTCTCTTTATTATTTTTTTTTTTTTAACTTATAATAGTCTATTTATTTAACCTATAGTCGGTTTACTTAACTTATAGTCTTTATTGTTATTATTATTATTATTTTACTTATTGTGGTTTTAACTGATCGCTTGTTTGTTTTGTGATGTTCTGTCTGATTGCCTCAGTGTCCACATGTTGTGAAGTAAAAGTCTTTCTCCACTTCTTTTGAAGTTCAATTTTTTGTCGTTTGTAATCCTCACCATCAGCCAAGGCACATTGAAATTCTTCGTCCGTAATATTTCCATCCAGTAATGTATTGCTTATTATTAACTGTAGTGAATGAAGTTTTGCTGTTGCTAGGGCTACAATGGGCAGTGTGCTTTGGTAATTTGGGTGTAATCTTTTTTCAAACAGCACTGGCAATCACAGACACAGCACCTAGCCCCAAACCAACACACCCAAAAGCTACAGACACCGGTGATCCAACCCCAGTAGCTAAAGCAGCAACACTGGACCCAGTACTCAAGCTGGCTACAACACTAGAGCCTGTGATTACATAAGAAAGGGCATTCAAAGCTGAAGCATATTTTTTTCTAGCAGCGTTATACTTATCCAAATCGCTTTATCTTTCCTCTTCAAGTTCGGTCATGTGTTTCAATCTAAACTGTTGAGAGCCTCTTCATCCATTTTTAATCAAAATTAATTTTGTATAAATTGTCTTATTAACTCGTCTGACGGCACTTCATCAACAGAGTAAAACGCAATAAAATCAACATACTTAATGAAAATAAATCAAGTATTGTTATTTTGGTTTTGTCAACATTCACAGTGACTTTGTCAGATGATACAAAAGTGTTTATTTCATCCCCATTTTTAGTAATAGCAATAACAAGCCTGAGAGGTCCATCTAAGTTTTCGGACGTTATTGTTACTCCCCTCGTTAACACAGGTTCTGGCAAACTAGGAACAGACTCACCTGGAGTGATTAATAAAACTATTACTAATTAATTAGTAAATTTGTTAGGCAGTTGGCCTTTTGGAAGAAACTCTAGGGTCACTGTGTTGTCTCCTACTTCAGCTAAGGGCCTCTTTCCGCTTAGCATATATTCTCTTCTTCCGTATGGCTTTATTTCTATCTGCTTTTTCTGTTGTGTTCCTGGGATGAGGCTAACAAGAAGGGCTCCTGCATTCAAAGCTTTTCTAAAATTGTTTTTCTTATCAAAGTATACATTAGGGCTTAGTAAGTCAATTTTAAATCCCAGTCAATTTCAGGAAGCAACACCCAATTTCTGTCCTGTCTATAAAGTTTGCGTTCGTGTTTGCCATAATCGTCTGCCGTTAGATTTCTTATCTGTTCTAGTTTAGGATGTTGCTGCCGTGTCTTTCTTCAATTACTGTTCACTTGTAAACACCTTCATTGGTGTATTCAAATCCATAAACATTTCCTGGCTCTCCTATTAGATCAAACTCAGATGTGTCTGCTAGGTCTTTTAGCTCTACTGAAACACATTTGGGAGCTAGCTGTATTTTTTTTCTTCTGGTCCACGTGACATGTCTTTAATATGAAAAAAAATTATAAAACAAACGTATTGAACTGGCGGGTCAGACCGTAAACACAGTTTAGTGTGCTTACATTTTTCTAACTGCTCTTTTACTTTTTTTTAGTTCATTCTTGTCCCTTATTACATAATTTTCATGCAAACAGTCTTCAGAACTATCCTTGTCCTTAGTACAGAATAATATAACCGATTTTAACTGCGATCGAAAGTCTGCTAAGACAGCATTGTACTTCTGAGTTAAAAGCCAAACAGACACTAATGCATGGCGGCCGCTAAAGGCCAGCTTAGACAGAGTTTTTTTTTTTTTTAACAATGTCTTGCTCGGCTGAGCAGCCATCAGTAATAAACAGTGTTTCAGTTCCCTCAAATAGCTTATAGTAATGTTCTAAACAGTCACTTAGCTTGTCACTGGGATCAACTAGAAATATATTCTCGTCTGTCCAAACAAAACTGCCTTTCTTTATAAGACTTGTTATGCTTAATGGTTGTGCAGAATATAACAATGTACTCGTAATGAAACCTGTAGCTTGTTTGTAACATATCAAGTATGAAGACTGTTTTCCCACACCCAGTAATCCTGCAAATAAGTGAACAGTGCGGATCTTTGGGTAAGAAGTTCAAACTGTCCATCTATTTTTAATAGATTGTTTCTTTTAGCCTGTTTCATCCATCTATTTTTAATAGGTTATTTCTTTGAGCCTGTTTTCTTCAGTGTTTAGCTGGGCATCACAGGCCACAAAAAATGTGCATTTTTAAACTGGCCATCTTCCTCTGCTTTCTTGTTAATCTGTATGTTTATGCCATCTGCTCCTACCCTACCCTTCTTCCACTTCCATGCAATCTGTTGTCATTTGTTGATCTAAAATCTAGCCACAGCCCATATTTTCTTGTTAAATAATCTTCAAGTCTTACATCATGAAGGTGAAGTTTTTTTACACACAAGATCGACTGTGGATTTGTTTGTCTTCCTCCGGCGAACAATTTTCTTATTTCATCAAAGTGCTGAACAGGCTTGCCATCTGCTGTGCAAGACAACTGCTCAATCTTTGGATTATAAAACGTCTCACCTTCTCTGTGAAAAGCAGCTGTGTCTTCAGTAAACAACAACAAAATTCCTTTTAACGACCTGAGAGAATAACTTAGGAGCCATCTTCCAGACTGTGTCTTGTTTGTTCTTATTCTCTGTAATGTGGTGCACAGCTCTTTCAAAGTAGATAACTGTTTTACTTTTATACTGGTTTAAGACTGTTCTAGCCAGTTCAGAGTTAGTAACAACATCAAACTCAAGAGAGATGTCACTGACTGTGTATTTAGCTTCAGGATCTTCGCACAGAATAACACAGTCGCTAGTATTAAATGTCAGTTCATAAGTAAGTTTGTCTCTTAGTGCACCTTGGTCATATGGCTGATGCGTCTTCAACAGTTCAAAATCTAGAGGAATGCAAAATCTATTGCCAAATGCCAGTGCTACTGCCTGGTCTGCTTTATTTTTCTCTGCATCCTCAGCATTTCGTCTGTGTTTATGGCTGTTTGGGCCCTGTTTCCCCTGATAAATTTTATCTTTTCTTTCTCCTCTGGGCAGCCATAGATCAGAATAGAGTGTAAAAATGTCTGCATTGCTTAGCGAGAAGACTTCTCTGCCTTCCAGTTTGATTATCATAGATTTAATAATAGCCCTGCCCAAGTTGGCAACATGTACAGTAGCATTAGGATCTACTGAATTAATATCTACTTTAAATGATAGTTTAGTTGTGCCTGGCATTATAACATCATCAGCGCCAAGATCAGGGAATCTGACTGTTATCCCTTGATTGGGCTGTACTGGTGATGGATTTATTATAACAAGCACAGTCTGTCTTATGCCCTTTACGCCCATAGGTTCTTTCGCTTTTCTGTATGGATCAAGATCGCAGCCGTATGAGTTCATTTTTTATAAAATAAAAAAAAACAATATCATAAATATGAATGAAGATTTTGACGCAATTGATCCTGCTGAAGATGAGGAAGAAGATGAAGAAGCAAGTCCTTCACTCCCTTCATTGCGTCAAGAACTTGAAGGAGCAGGTTCTTCACTCCCTAGACAACGTCAAGAACTATTGCGAGCAAGAATTCAATCATTCTATAGAAGCATAGGACGAGAGCTACCAGAAGTAGCTGATCCTAACGATTTTGAAGAAGAAAATAATCACTTGTATATAAGGACTAGTAAAGGAGACCGTGTAAGAGTTACTACAAAACCAGACCCAACCCAGTTTTTAAGTAAGAGCACAATTATTAGAGATCTCCCTATTGCCGACCAAAAACGATTAAATATTTCACGTCTAAGGCCTGAGATTCTTAGTATTTTACAGAACTTGGAGTGAGAGTTGCCAACACAGCCTGAAATGCAAATCGTCCCTCTTCAAGATTTAAGTCGACAAGCAGATGAACTAATAGCAGAAAATTGAAACGAGTTTCAGCAAGGAGACGGCATTAAAAACAACTGATGATTCTCCATTGCCTATGCATGAAATCATGGGTCTTAATGCTGCTCTAAAGACAATAAGGGGCGAACTAACAAGCAATGTGGCAAAACTTGGTGAGCTGGACAGACAAATAGAAGAAGAACAAAATAAATTGGCTGATGCAGATGATAACAATTTAAGGCAAGAAGAAGAGGCTAGAATGCACTAGAAAATACAAGATTTAATGCTAGAAAGATCAGCCAGGTTAGAAGCGCTGTCTACTAATAGGACACAGTTAGCATCACAAACAAACAGAATCAGAGAAACTACTAAAAAAAAAAATACTTTATGAAAAACACTACACTAGCAGAAAGAATAATGACTCTGTTCAGAGAGCAGGGGATTACAATAGTTAGTACATTAACAGCCATCGGGTTTGCTATCTCTACACTCGTTTATGCATTAACTGGCAGTGTGCCAACAGGACCAGTAGTGCCTCCAGCGCGTAAACCTGGTAAAAGTTGGATTAGAAAACAATTACACCACCTGTCAAATTTATTAAAGAAGTTAGCTGCTAAAGCACTTGATGCTCTGCCTGGCATATTGGGCAGTATTGTTAGCTGGGTTTTGTCTACTATAGGTAAAGTGGCTGGTTACATGGCTGACCATCTGTGGACATTGGGGGTGATAGCTGCTGGTTTAATTTTTAGTGAAGTGAAGGTTAGCCAAACCAGTAAAAGTTAAAAACACAACAAGAGCTGTCTTTTCACTTGTGTGTCTGTCAGGGTGGGGTATAGTAACAGGTGCTGGTGGGCTGCTTTCTGACGGTGGGCTGCTTTCTGATGGTGGGCTGCTTTGTGCTGGTGGGCTGCTTTCTATAACTGGTGGTGAGGGTGTTGGTGCTGGGTCGCTTTCTGGTTGTTCAGAGCTAGATGTTTCTTTTTTAATGGATGGTGCAGGCCTTGTGTTTAAGCCTTGATTGTGTCCCAGTTTTGGTCATCTCCAGCTATGAGTATTTCATTATTATAATTCTGTATCATGCCAACTTGTAGTCTAAGGTCAGAGGGTAGCATATATAATCCATGGCCTACAACAAAGTCAACCTTTGACCTAGCATGTGCAAGAATGTTCTGGTATCTTTGTATGTTTGAAGGCAAATCAACAGCCGAGTTAATAGCATCTTCTAAATCAGCCATATATTGTTTTCTTGCATCGAAGCCTGTAGAATGATCCACTATGCTAGACTTGGTCTGTGCTTGCACTCCTAATAAACACCAAACGTATGTTCTTATGGAGTCATTAAGTCTTAGGACTTGTGGCATTGTTAGGCCTTCACTTTCATCTAAGATAAATGTTGTCCAGGCATTAGGGTGTTTTTGTTCTATTGACCCCAATCTAATTTGTGCGTTTGGCCCAAAAGAGGTGTGCCCAGGCCTGTAGTCAAAATCATATTCTCTGTGTTCACGCCACAAATACAGTGTGCCCAACCCTTGATTACGGTCTGACTTTTGTCTAAAATCAAATTAAATTCATTGCAGATTTTTTCATATGCATTCTTGTTCATTGGGTTGGCAAATGGATCAAACACTTTTTTGTTGGGGAGGGCTACTTTTAGTTCAGTTAGTATACGCCTATACTGGTAATAAACATGAAAATTATATACTGACCTTACTAAGAGATTGGGTTGTTTTAAATGGTTTGCATATGAAACACCGCAGCCAGTAGTTGCACAGTAAATCGCAAAATTGAACTGATTTTGATAACAGGCCATAGGGTGAACTGTCCACACACTTACTTTCATACCACTTTCTCTTGGGGGATTTCAGTATTTGTGTAGGGGGTTTACAAGTCTGGCTTGAAAGCTGAGTGATGCAGCTACTGCAATGGTTTGTGTACTGAAGTCCAGTGATTTGGGGGTATAAAACGCCCCTGCATTGTAGGTGGCACTTTTGTTATATTTGAAAGGGTCCGTGTTTGATTATTTTAGTTGTTTTTTAATTGTTTTAAAAAAGAATGCACATTTATATAACCAAACAAAACGAAACGTGTGTTTTTAAAGTATCCACTTGATAACAGACGCGGTCAGTATAGGGTTGCTCTCAAAGAACTTGGTTTCAAAGTTAAATGGTTTAACATATCTGAAGAGGCTCAAAATTAATGAAGAGAAGGTAATCAAATAAGTCATATAACAATACCAGAAGGTTATTACAGCTTTTGTTCTTTAAAAAAGAAATTTAGCAAATTTGGCATATTGCTAAAAATTAATGAGGCAAAACCTCAGAATTACTATGCATTTTCCACTAGAAAAGAAGAGAGTACACTTTTCCTAGAGGCCTTGCTCGAATTTTGGGCTTCCACAGTAGTGACAGAGCTTATCGTATTAGGACAAAGGATGACACCTATCAATTTGAAGGTAATAAACCGTCTGATTTTCTCATGAACCCAATGTTGTATGTCCATTTACAAGAGTTAAAAACAGACAGTAATTTATTTGATGGTCAACCATCAACAGTTTTTAAGAGCAGCGCCATCAACTAAGGTGGGTGGTTATTGCGATTATCACCTAAACACATTTGATGAAAAAGACAATTTAAAGAATTAACTGGAGGGTGGTTAATGCATTGAGTGTAAAAATAACTAACCAAGACGGAAAACTGGTTGATTGTTCTGATTTATTAATAGTACTTGAAATAAAATAAATAAGAAACAGAGTTTTGCAAACATTTATAGTAATTTTTTTATGATAGAGCCAGAGAGAATGTAAATATGAGGGGTCAAACTCACCACATCTATTTTGCTGAGCAAGCCCCCTGTAACATCTTTTATTTACTGTTTTTGATATTATTATTATCATTTTTTTGTAAAAACAGGGGTTTCAGAGCAAAATAGGAAAAAAGGGATGCAGAAAAGGGGGATTGCGAGACAAAATAGATGTGGTGGGTTTGAAACCCGTATATTGACATTCTCTACTGTCTATTTCAAAACAACTACCACAGCACCTGGAAGGAAATCCTTAAACACCAGTTTCTAGAATACACAACTGTCTTATTTCAAAACAACTACCACAGTATCAGGAACGAAATCATTACACAGCAGTTTCTAGAATAACACAACTGTCTTATTTCAAAACAACTACCACAGTATCAGGAACGAACTCCTTAAACAGCAGTTTCTAGAATAAGAAACTCCTATATAAAAACAAGTCGTGTCTATGATTTTCGTTAAGGAAATCGTTAAACAGCAGTTTCTAGAAAAAGAAACCCCTAAATAAGAACAAGTTGTGTCCATGATTTTCATTAAGAAGGAAATCTTTAAACACCAGTTTCTAGAAAAAGAAACTCCTATATAAGAACAAGATGTGTCCATGAGTTTCTCTCAGTCCCACCTGTCGTTACATCACCACAGTATACTTTCAAAAGCAGCATGGTGAGTGTATTGGCATTTGTTTGAGCTGCAACACTCTACTGGGCAACAAAGGCATTTTTGAAATCGGACTTCCCAAACAACTCGACAATGAGGTGACGCACAAAGAGGGCAGACACACAAACAATGGCAGTGTGATTCACATCAATAGTTACTTTTGAACCCCCCTGTAGTTCACACCACCCTTCAACACAAAATGCGCGCATGCTGAGACTACAAGCCCTTCATCCCAAACAAAGATGACAGACAGAAAATGATAGCACAACACAAGCACAATCCAGAATCTGCACTTATTTCAACACAATAAAGAGATAAATTTGCAACAATGGAGCATTTAACAAACAGGTCAGGTGAAATACAACACCAACCATATAAAAAGAAAAGTAAAAAAAAAAAAACAAACACACAGATGCATTCAACAAATAATCCATCCCGAAACAGGCAACAATGTCATCAATAATAACCTCTCCACATTCAACTAAATGTTCCATATAAAAATATGAAATCGTTACTTATATTTTCTTTCTCTTTTATGTTTCACCGGGTTGAAAAGAAAAACAAAATATTTCAGAAGATTAAAAAAAAGAACCAGGTAAACAGACCCCCAAAAAGCTCATAGCTATCATCTCTCCCAACAGTCATCCTGTACTACAGGGTGAATCACCTCTCAGACAGCTATTATCTCTCCCAACAGTCATCCTGTACTACAGGGTACATCACCTCTCAGTGCCTGAGGTGATTTGGTGCCATTCGTCTTTGATCTCCATCTTTGTCTTCTGGCAATGAACTAACAAGCCTACACTTTCATGTCTGTCCACACATTTCTCACTCCCCCTTCTACTCAAACAGAAAATCCTTACAGCTGTAATGTCCTACTACGTAAAGATTTTTACATCTCAATGTTCCAATTCATTTAACAGTTAACACTAATAATGCTTCAATTCATTTAGCAGTTAACACTATGTTCTGTTTCAAATTCTGTTCGGATGAATGCATTTTTCATATTCTTTCGTTATAAACACAAAACCTAAATCAAATACTATGATGTGTGTGTGTGTGTGTGTGTGTGTGTGTGTGTGTGTGTGTGTGTGTGTGTGTGGTGTGTACATGAACTTTTAAAAACACATGCCCATCAAGAGATATTTTTGCACTGTGATTGAAACCTGTTCACTGTTCATGTGAATAAATTTTTTTTTTAATTCCAATGTTCAAGCAAAACAGGAAATTTTTCCTTTGTGTGTGATGACAATGATTTGTCAAATATACTATAATGGAAACCTATCTATCTTCTTTGATAGCAATCTGTTCATTTTCCTATCATGAACTTAGCTTCCCATAATGACAGCAATCTTTTCACTCACTAATTATGACCCCTGTCAGTTCATTTTCCTCATGTAACTTATCCATTCTTCTACACACAGGAATCTGTCTACTCTTCCATAATAACAGCAGTCCATCTGTTCAGTTAACATGGCTGCTAGGTTTTCTTTTTTTCAATATAACTCTCCTACAAACAAAATAAGTAACAAACTATCACCGGCAGGATTTGTGAATCAAAATGTAACGACCTGTATAAGCCTGTGTATACAACACTGTTGATGAACATCACGGGTACACAAGATCTGTTTCAGAAGAAAACATTATCAACAAAGTCAGTCTATAGAGGACAACATGAACAACAAAATCCGTCTACAAAGGACAACACGAACAACAAAATCAGTCTATAGAGGACAACATGAACAACAAAATCAGTCTATAGAGGACAACATGAACAACAAAATCAGTCTATAGAGGACCACATGAATGCATGATCAACAAAACTTGGAATGGATGACAACCAACATCAACAGAATCTATCAACATCAGGATCACATCTACATCAGTAACTCCTGCTCCATGGACCAGGCAGCAGCAGTGCTAGCAGTGTCTGCACGGCCACTGAAAGCACTCAGAACACGGGCAGCAACAGATAACAACAGCGTCATTTGCATTCCAGCACAATGGTTGATACTGTACAGTGTTGACACCATATGCCATCATTGGAAAAGAATTTGAACCAAAGCAGTCCCACAAGCAACTCACTTTCCCAAACTGGGAACAAGAACATGACACATGGACGCAATCCACTTTCTTCAAACTGATCAAAGACATGGTGTTGCTGTGGGCCGAGGTGTCAATCCCCTGAAGCAAAGACTACTGATGTCTACATTTTTTTCTCTTTGATGATGACCAAGTCTATGAAATGGGACTGTGTTTCAGCAATGAATCACTTCATGGCATGATCAGGATTTGTTAGTGAGCTGGTCAGAAAAAAATTGTTCACCGGTGAACCAGTCACAAACAAGAACAATGGAACAGAGAACTATGGAGAGCTGGACAAAGACATTATAGAACAAAGAACAGAGAGCCATGCAAGGCTGGACAAAGACATTATAAAACGATGGAACAGACAGCCATGGAGAGAGCAGACAAAGACATTATAGAACGATGGAACAGACAGCCATGGAGAGCAGACAAAGACATTATAGAACGATGGAAGAGACAGCCATGGAGAGCAGACAAAGACATTATAGAATGATGGAACAGACAGCCATGGAGAGCAGACAAAGACATTATAGAATGATGGAACAGACAGCCATGGAGAGTTGGACAAAAACATTATAGAACGATGGAAGAGACAGCCATGGAGAGCTGACAAAAACATTATAGAACGACGGAAGAGACAGCCATGGAGAGCAGATAAAGACATTATAGAACATTTTCATCAGACTTACACATGAGGCCCCACTGCATGACATTCCACTTTTCCTCTAATTCCTGAACACAAGTGCACATAGGATGAAAAAGCTCTAGATGAAGTCTCCTGACAGAATACCAAAGCAGTGGCTGAGCAGCAGCTCTTGACATTCTTCTTCCTAATTCATCAGCCCATTCTGATGATGCCCCAACCTCAAACTAATAAGGAATCAAATGGGGGGAGAGGGAGGGGGCATTGGAAGGAGTCTCACAGTCAAGGTAAGCTGACCTTTACCTGACGTAATACAAGCCTGTGGCCAGCAATGCTATGCTCTCTCACATCACTGCACCCAGAATTTTTTTTTTCAATTCTTCAACAAACTTTTAAGGTACTAAACATTGAATTTGACTATCCAACCTGCTGTTATCAAATCAAGTCAAAGGTCTTACACAGAAATAATCATTCATTAAAAAAAACAACAAAAAAAAAAAAAAAACCAGCAGATAATCACCAACCTGAAGATGCCGATGACATGAAGCCACAAGTCCTGACCTCGGTGATGTTATGGCATGTGGCAAATATGAAGGGTAGAGGCACAGGAGGCCAATTCAGCAGTGTGTGTGTGGCATTTTGCTGCCATAGAAACACAGGCAATGGGAGAGACTTGGGTTCATGCCCACAAGCAAGTTTAGGAAAAAGAATGGTGAATGTGACATGAAAAGTCGCCAGCCTAAATCCCAGCACAATCAAGTTAAAGTTATTTTGGCATGCCAAAAAAGCCTAAATCCAGTACAAATAAAGTTATTTTGGCATGCCAAAAGAGCCTAAATCCAGTACAAATAAAGTTATTATGGCATGCCAAAAGAGCCTAAATCCAGTACAAATAAAGTTAAAGTTATTATGGCATGCCAAAAGAGCCTAAATCCAGTACAAATCAAGTTAAAGTTATTATGGCATGCCAAAAGAGCCTAAATCCAGTACAAATCAAGTTATCATGGCATGCCAAAAGAGCCTAAATCAAGTACAAATCAAGTTAAAGTTATTATGGCATGCCAAAAGAGCCTAAATCCAGTACAAATCAAGTTATTATGGCATGCCAAAAGAGCCTAAATCCAGCACAAATCAAGTTAAAGTTATTATGGCATGCAAAAGAGCCTAAATCCAGCACAAATAAAGTTATTATAGCATGCCAAAAGAGCCTAAATCCAGTACAAATACAGTTAAAGTTATTATGGCATGCCAAAGAAAGTTGCTGGAATGGGATAAGAAAGGATGTCAACGATGGGTTTGTGTAGGAATGGGATTGTTGACAGTGTTAGCGTATCCTGGTGCTATGACCACAGAGTGATCTCTCTTCCAGTGAATGACTTAGAGAGGGGAACAACCCAGATGTGGAGAAAGATGGCGGACTGCTCAGTACATAAACAATAAAGTTATGAATACTCAAGGTTGGATGGTCTGCTGTATGGTAAACAGAAGACTTTATTAACATGGTGGCAGCGATATACACACAAATGTGAACCCACCTACCTCCTGCAGTCACTATGGCGGACATGACAGGGCAGTTTCGCCTTCCTCCTGTGCTAGACTTGACTGATGATAACCTGTCAGAGACATGTTGCTCTTGGAAAAGACCGATCGACTTTTACCTGCTAGCTTCAGGAGCGTCTGAAAAACCAAAGGCCACACAAACTGCTATCATCCTGCACTAAGGTACTGGAGAAACTGACTGAATATGTTCCCCAAGATCAAATGAAGTTATGGAAACTTTCAGATTCTGGAACCTACCGTATCATGAATTGTATGACTCCTTCCTCACAGACCTACGATCACGAGCAAGTCTCTGCAATTTCAGCACCGTGAAAGACCGTATGTTACACAACAAAATCGTCTTTTCCACTACAGGCAAAATGCCCGAACTTCACCTACGTGAAAAGGCTCTAGATCAACAGCATGCAGTACACATCTGTATGTCCCATGAAATGATGTCAAGACAGAAGAAGAAATGGGAGCAGCATGCATAGACAAAGTGACAAGAAGCCCAATGGATCAGAATGATAGACCTGCGGCACAGGGAATGGGGCAATGATGGGTTTGTTTAGGAATGGGTCAATGATGGGTTTGTTTAGGAATGGGGCAATGATGGGTTTGTTTAGGAATGGGTCAATGATGGGTTTGTTTAGGAATGGGGCAATGATGGTTTGTTTAGGAATGGGTCAATGATGGGTTTGTTTAGGAATGGGTCAATGATAGGGTTGTTTAAGAATGGGTCAATGATGGGTTTGTTTAGGAATGGGGCAATGATGGGTTTGTTTAGGAATGGGTCAATGATGGGTTTGTTTAGGAATGGGTCAATGATGGGTTTGTTTAGGAATGGGTCAATGATAGGTTTGTTTAAGAATGGGGCAATGATGGGTTTTGTTTAGGAATGGGTCAATGATGGGTTTGTTTAGGAATGGGTCAATGATAGGTTTGTTAGGAATGGGTCAATGATGGGTTTGTTTAGGAATGGGTCAATGATGGGTTTGTTTAAGAATGGGGCAATGATGGGTTTGTTTAGGAATGGGTCAATGATAGGGTTTGTTTAAGAATGGGTCAATGATGTTCAGGAATGGTTTTTGTTTAGGAATGGGTCAATGATGGGTTTGTTTAGCTTTCTTTTCATATTACCCTACTCTGCCACTGCTTTAGTCACCTGTCCAAGAATCACGTCTAGATCTTTCTTTTCTCTTCAGAGTTGCACATCAAGCAAGGCAAGACGCCAAATCTGTGCTGGCTTGTGCAATACCAGTGAATCAATGGTAAAGGATTTACCATTACAAAACACACATATATTTCACCAGATCACACACAAAAAAGTTTTTTAAAATCACCGGGATCTTTTTTGTTTTTCTTCTTTTTTTTTTTTCTTTTTAAGGCCATGATCAGGTGAAAGAGCAATAGCATCTTTCAATGAGCAAGGTAAAATAATCTGACACACATGACACACTGTATTGCCAAGTATGGTGTTCATATTACATTGCTGCAAGTCCCAATGCCTGCCCTGCAATAGCAAACAGATCCAGCAGCCTTCAGGGCTGGAAACTTGAGCATTACACTGGTACCCAGTCTCACAGGATTCAAGCAGAGCACAGCTGGGAAACTTCGTGCTCAGTGAGACCCACAAGAAGCAAAAAACAAGCCCAGAATAAGAAAAACAACAAAAACAAGCCTAGAATAAATAAAAAAAAAACAACAACAAAAAACAAGCCCAGAATAAGAAAAAAAACAACAACAAAAACAAGCCCAGACTAAAAAAAAAAAAAAAAAGCAACAACCAAAAAAAAAGAGACCCTGATAAGATAAGCTAGACATTGGTTTGGATCAACACAAACATATGGCTAAAAGCAGATTTAGAAGAGATTCCTTTCACAGGGGTCAACAGGCATGACCATAACATTTTCCTTCTGTCCATTTCTTTACACCCCAACAACACTCAGGCTATGCACACTCACTGGCACATACCAGAGGCTAGTCTACTGAAACAATTCACCATGGTCTAATGATGGCAGTTGTTTGAAAATATTGCAGTTCTATGACACACTCAAGGCCCATAGATCAAATTCATAGTGACCTTCCTACAGAGGACTGATTTGCGATTACACCATTGCACTCTGCTGTAACAGGATAACCCCAACCCAAACCATGAGAACTATTGCAAACCAATGGCAGTCCAGCTGACCACACAGGGATCTTTGATGACTGTCACCACGTGCAGCAGCACCTCTGTCACAACCAAAATAGTGACAGCCATTTATACACATAATTATCCACAACAATTCAAAGTAACTCAACTACCACAAACCTTAAAGCAGCCAAAAACCAGGTCACACTGATGACACCATTCAGATATCCACAACAGCAACCATCTTCCACACTGTACACAGAGGGAGCTGCCAATGCCCCTTTAACAACACCAGTAGCCACTGATACTAATTCCAGCCATCTTCTGAATGATTTCAGTACTACCATGGTATTAACACACACACACACACACACACACACACACACACACACACACACATACGTATACACAGAGCACAGAAAAAAAATTGTTGAGGCAAGCTTGGCATCAAGCATGGAACTTGGTAATCATCCAAGACATTACACACGTCTATTTCACCAGGTCGTCATCCAAGACATTACACACACCAGGTAGTCATCCAAGACATTACACATGTCTATTTCACCAGGTAGTCATCCAAGACATTACATAACTTCACCAGGTACTCATCCAAGACATTACACATGTCTACTTCACCAGGTAGCAATCCAAGACATTACACACATCTACTTCACCAGATCATCATCCAAGACATTACAGAACTTCACTAGGTAGTCATCCAAGACATTGCACACGTCTATTTCACAAGGCAGTCATCCTAGACATTACACACGTCTACTTCACAAGGGAATCATCCAAGACATTACACACGTCTACATCTCCAGGTAGTTCACCAGGTAGTCATCCAAGACATTACACATGTGTACTTCACCAGGTAGTTATCCAAGACATTACACATGTCTGCTTCACCAGTAAGTCATGCAAGACATTACACAACTTCACCAGGTAGTAAGTCATCCAAGATATTACACACGTCTCAGGTAGTCATCCAAGATATTACACATGTCTACTTCACCAGGTAGTCATCCAAGACATTACACATGTCTACTTCACCAGGTAGTCATCCAAGACATTACACAACTTCACTAGGTAGTCATCCAAGACATTACACATGTCTACTTCACCAGGTAGTCATCCAAGACATTACACACGTGTACTTCACCAGGTAGTTATCCAAGACATTACACAACTTCACCAGGTAGTCATCCAAGATATTACACACGTCTCAGGTAGTCATCCAAGATATTACACATGTCTACTTCACAAGGTAGTCATCCAAGACATTACACATGTCTACTTCACCAGGTAGTACATTCATCCCAGACATCCAAGACATTACACACGTCTACTTCACTAGGCAGTCAGCTTGAAGCTGTTGGTTCAACACCAGCTGTGAAGAGAGTTCCTCTCCCTTAGCACCACTGTTCACTTTGGCATTTTCCCAGCATGTATACAATGCCCGCAAAGTTCTGATTCTGCCTCATGATTGGTGAACAAAACCCACGTGCCACAATGGCTTGACCCCCTTGTATTTGCTTCCAGGTCAGCAATAGGAGTAGTTGCAAAATCACATCGTGGGCTGTTTCACCATGTTCACACACAGTGCAGTGAAAGAATAGGCCCTGCAGTGCTTCAACATTCTGCTACCCTGGTCGTGTAGACATTTTCCTATTTGTGTAGCACGCCACAAAAATTCAGGTGTAAGCAATGACTACAATGACAGCCAGTTGCAGCTGGCAGCTCTGCCCAGGCTGTGTTGACCATTCCATGAGAACAGCTCTTTTAAGATCGGATCAAACCCTTTACATTTACTCATACAATCAAACATTTTTCTTTCATGAAGTTGCTCTCTTTCAAGAAAAGGTGATATTAGTTTTTTTGTTGTTTTGCATCAGAACAAACATTTCTGCAAACATTTCAATTTA
This sequence comes from Conus betulinus, assembly GCA_016801955.1. Taxonomy (NCBI): domain Eukaryota; kingdom Metazoa; phylum Mollusca; class Gastropoda; order Neogastropoda; family Conidae; genus Conus; species Conus betulinus. The sequence goes on from JADBJO010000197.1 coordinate 389,640, forward strand.
CTGTAATCAATACCTTTGTTTGTGAAGAGCTATATATTTTTTCCTCAAGAGGACTGAGTGCACATATTCTGTGTGACGTTAACATGCATGCATTTCCTTGTCATCTTTGACACAAATGTTCCAGACAAGTCAAGGTTAAATGTAATTCTTTCCATATTTTGGCTAACAATGATAAATGTTCTGTCAAAACTGCTATCCATCTTCTTTAACAAAGTCCATAGTGTGGCATGCTCACTTCTTATGGCTTCAATGCTCATCTTTCGGTACACTCTGATCGTCCTGTCTAAGAACGCCATAACATCAGAAGGCAATGGGGGTCTTTCTGCCTCTTACAAATGGCAAGATAAATTAGCAGCTGGAGAGCAGTAATGTTGTGCCACACCAATGTGCTGCCAGGACTGTACTTTACCACACACTGACAACAGATCTTGACAGACTGCACAGCGGGTCAAGGTTAGATTGCTTCCCTTGACTTGACTTACCAAATACACAGCTTTCACTGACATCTTTTTTTTAATCATTTTCTCATTTTGCTATGAAACTAAAACACTTAATACACTAGAGCATAAGGACAACCTAGAGCATGCTCTAAGAACTTCACACCTTCCCTGCCCTCCCTGTGAAGATGGAGAAGGCATATTCTGTACAGGCAAACTGTTGCTAATCTGCACTAGCCAAAGCACCAACTTCAAAAAAGAAACATTTTTCATTTCTTCTGAGATGTGTGTGGAAATGAGGTCCAGTGTTAAGGCCTTTCAGGTTTGTTTCCACCCGGCTGATCCACTGGTATACTTTGTTTTCCTTTGTCAAAAAATACATGCAACTTACTTGGATGATGTGACAGCCCTCATAAAACCCCCTTCAGTAAGCTGGGATAACAACAAAATTAACTCATTGAAATATGCACATAAGCCATAGCCAATCAGACATAGTCAGTGTACACAAACTGTCTCTTATCAGACATAGTGTACACAAACTGTCTCTTATCAGACATAGTGCACACAAACTGTTTCTTATCAGACATAGTGCACACAAACTGTCTCTTATCAGCATAGTGCACACAAACTATCTCCAATCAGACATAGTCAGTGCACACAAACTGTCTCCAATCAGACATAGTCATTCTACACAAACTGTCTCTTATCAGACATAGTGCACACAAACTGTCTTATCAGACAAAGTGTACACAAACTGTCTCTTATCAGACATAGTGCACACAAACTGTCTCCAATCAGACATAGTCAGTGTACACAAACTGTCTCTTATCAGACAGTCATTCTACACAAACTGTCTCTTATCAGACATAGTGCACACAAACTGTCTCCCATCAGAAGCAGTCAGTGCACACAAACTGTTACCTATCAGACGTAATCATGCACACAAACTGTCTCTTATCAGATGTAGTCAGTGCACACACACTGTCTCTTATCAGACATAGTCATGCACACACACTGTCTCTTATCAGACATGTAGTCATGCACACACACTGTCTCTCATCAGATGCAGTCAGTGCACACACACTGTCTCTCTCATCAGATGCAGTCAGTGCACACACACTGTCTCTCATCAGATGCAGTCAGTGCACACACACTGTCTCTCATCAGATGCAGTCAGTGCACACACACTGTTGTTATCAGATGCGGTCAGTGCAGAAACACCATCTTCAAACATTCTTGCATGTCACTTCAACTAGGCAAGGAAACAGAAGCCGGAATGCAACTCCTGTTTTCTCTTTCTACAACGTGTACAATCATCAGGGAATGAGGTCAAAGGTCTCAGCATACAGATCATGGTCAAAGTTCATCTGGCCCTTTAAGGACTCCAGCATGCGACGATGCTCGACCCCCAGTTCTCGAAGGCTTGAGATGCTCATCAGCAGACGTGGGAAGAGTCCTGTCTCGTCAGGGTGACCCGTTCCAATCTCCGCCTGCAGCGCCTGGATCAGCAGCTCCTGAAGACGACTCACTTTGTCCCGGTTCTGAAGTCCTGGTCGATCTGACATAGACAGACCAGGTATTTATAATTATATGGTCGATCTGACACACACAGACCCAGGCATTTATAATTATTATGGTCGATGTGACACACAAAGACCCGGGGTATTATAATTATATGGTTGATCCGACACACACAGACCCAGGTATTTACAATTACCACCACCACTACTGTCTCCAAAATTCATTGGGCAGTTTGAACACTAAATTTTTTGTATGTAACATGTATCAAACAACAAAATCAAATCTTTAGAGCTGAATGCATTAATGAAATTGAGGTATCACATTTTATCAATTGCTACCAAACAAAAAACAAAAGAAAACCCAGCAAGTCCACATACAAAAAATCAATCTGTGGGTGTAGTTTGATTTGCGTCAGTGTCTACGTGTTGCTGATGTCTATGGCTGACCGTTGCCATCATTCACTCTCTGCTGGGAAGACCAAAAACATTCCAACACCAAAGTCCCAACACACCACGTCCTGGTCACTGGTACAGTATAAATTAACATCACGTCACCTGGTACAGTATAAACTAACAACACATCACCTGGTACAGTATAAACTAACATCACGTCACCTGGTACAGTATAAACTACATCATGTCACCTGGTACAGTATAAGCTAACATCACCTGGTACAGTATAAACTAACATCATGTCACCTGGTACAGTGTCTTCAACATCATGTCACCTGGTACAGTATATAAACTAAATAATGTCACCTGGTACAGTATAAACTAACATCATGTCACCTGGTAATGTATATGAAACTAACATCACGTCACACCTGGTACAGTATAAAACTAACAACACGTCACTGGTGGTACAGTATAAACTAACATCACGTCACCTGGTACAATATAAACTAACATAATGTCACCTGGTACAGTATAAACTAACATCATGTCACCTAGTACAGTATAAACTAACTTCACGTCACCTGGTACAGTATAAATTGACTTCACATTACCTAGTACAGTATAAATTAACATCACGTCACCTGGTACAGTATAAACTAACATCACGTCACCTGGTACAGTATAAACTAACAACACATCACCTGGTACAGTATAAACTAACATCACATCACCTAGTACAGTATAAACTAACATCACCTCACCTGGTACAGTATAAACTAACATCACCTCACCTGGTACAGTATAAATTGACTTCACATCACCTAGTACAGTATAAACTAACATCACATCACCTAGTACAGTATAAACTAACATCACGTCACCTGGTACAGTATAAACTAACATCACTCACCTGGTACAGTATAAAGCTGACTTCACATCACCTAGTACAGTATAAACTAACATCACGTCACCTGGTACAGTATAAACTAACATAATGTCACCTGGTACAGTATAAACTAACATCACGTCACCTGGTACAGTATAAACTAACATCACGTCACCTGGTACAGTATAAACTAACATCATTCACCTGGTACAGTATAAACTAACATCATGTCACCTGGTACAGTATAAACTAACATCACGTCACCTGGTACAGTATAGACATCACTTCACCTGGTACAGTATAAAAACTAACATCACCTGGTACAGTATAAACTAACATCACGTCACCTGGTACAGTATAAACTAACATCACGTCACCTGGTACAGTATAAACTAAACATCATGTCACCTGGTACAGTATAAACTAACATCACGTCACCTGGTACAGTATAAACTAACATCACATCACCTGGTACAGTATAAACTAACATCACGTCACCTGGTACAGTATAAACTAACATCATGTCACCTGGTACAGTATAAACTAACATCATGTCACCTGGTACAGTATAAACTAACATCACGTCACCTGGTACAGTATAAACTAACATCATGTCACCTGGTACAGTATAAACTAACATCACGTCACCTGGTACAGTATAAACTAACATCACGTCACCTGGTACAGTATAAACTAACATCATGTCACCTGGTACAGTATAAACTAACATCATGTCACCTGGTACAGTATAAACTAACTTCACGTCACCTGGTACAGTATAACTAACATCATGTCACCTGGTACAGTATGTACTAACATCACATTCCTTGCACATTTAGTGGTAACTGTGCCACTTAATTATAGACATTATCTTCAAAGCTTATCCTACATCACTGTCACGTGCTGTTTTTGCCAGTCACTCTCAATGCAGGTGAAAACATAACTCATTTATTTGGAACCATACTGTAAATGATGCTGGCATGCCCTACCTGCTAAAAATTTTGCATCTTAACACTGCCAACACACCTAAATCTACCTTTCTCTGTGCATCTTAACACTGTCAACACACCCCACTCTACCTTTCTCTGTGCATCTTAACACTGTCAACACACCCAACTCTACCTTTCTCTGTGCATCTTAACACTGACAACACATCCCACTCTACCTTTCTCTGTGCACCTTGCATCTTAACACTGTCAACACACCCCACTCTACCTTTCTCTGTGCATCTTAACACTGCCAACACAACCCACTCTACTTTTCTTTGTGCATCTTAACACTGTCAACACACCCCACTCTACCTTTCTCTGTGCATCTTAACACTGCCAACACACCCCACTCTACCTTTCTCTGTGCATCTTAACACTGTCAACACACCCCATTCTACCTTTCTCTGTGCATCTTAACACTGCCAACACACCCCACTCTACCTTTCTCTGTGCATCTTAACACTGTCAACACACAACCCATTCTGCCTTTTTTTCTGTGCACTAAAACCTTGCATCTTAACACTGCCAATACAACCCATTCCATCTTTCTCTGTGCATCTTAACACTGTCAACACAACCCACTCTACCTTTCTCTGTGCACTAAAACCTTGCATCTTAACACTGCCAATACAACCCATTCCACCTTTCTCTGTGCACTAAAACCTTGCATCTTAACACTGCCAATACAACCCATTCCACCTTTCTCTGTGCACTAAAACCTTGCATCTTAACACTGCCAATACAACCCACTCTACCTTTCTCTGTGCACTCAGATCATTGTTGCCACAGCATGTTCTCTTAGCACATCTAATTTTGGATATTTCTATTTCCCCCTTTTGGAACAACTACACAATATAGTGGGAAAGTTCACAATTCATATAGGGTCATTCCCAAGATTCATAAGTTTTGGCTGTTCAGTTTTTAAAACATGGGTTGTATTACTGACACTGATCAAAAACTGGACAGGAATATACAATGGGCACAAAGCTACTGAACTATATGTTGCTCTTTAACCTGATGGGAATATACGAAGGGCACAAAGCTACTGAACTACATGTCGTTCTTTAACCTGGATGGGAATACATCATGGACACAAAGCTACTGAACTATACGTTGTTCTTTAACCTGGATGGGATTATACAATGGACACAAAGCTTCTGAACTATATGCTGTTCTTTAACCTGGATGGGAATACACAGTGGGCACAAAGCTACTGAACTATTGCTGTTCTTTAACCTGGATGGGAATACACAGTGGGCACAAAGCTACTGAACTATATGTTGTTCTTTAACCTGATGGGAATATACAGTAGGCACGAAGCTACTGAACTGTATGTTGTTCTGTAACCTGGATGGGAATATACAGTGGGCACAAAGCTACTGAACTATATGTTGTTCTTTAACCTGGATGGGAATATACAGTGGGCACAAAGCTACTGAACTATATGTTGTTCTTTAACCTGGATGGGAATATATACAGTGGGCACAAAGCTACTGAACTATATGTTGTTCTTTAACCTGGATGGGAATATACAGTGGGCACAAAGCTATGAACTATATGTTGTTCTTTAACCTGGATGGGAATATACAGTGGGCACAAAGCTACTGAACTATATGTTGTTCTTTACCCTGGGTGGGAATATACAGTGGGCACAAAGCTACTGACCTACATGCTGTTCTTTAACATGTTGTTTTCATTGTGTTTTACTTCTCGTGTGAAAGGTGGTTCCTTGATAAACAGGGGCCTTGATCACTTCTTTGTACTTCATATTCCAGAAGGTTGTATTATTACATTAACATACTGTTGTAATGAAATGCCAATAAAACTTGACCGTATCATACTCAAGTACATCATCAGCAGTTATCTACATCAATATGGCTTTTACTTTCACACTTTCATAGTTATTTGCCTGGATAGACCATTGTGATTTTATCTAAAGCATGCCTCACTGTAAGATTATTTTAAAAACAAATTCACTGGCCCATGGTGATGAATTAAAATACTGAGGAAAAACACATCAAAAAAATCAATCAAAATTCACTTAGCCAAAAAGCAGCACATGATACAAAGCAAATGGCTTAAAACATTCTCCATGTACAAATAAGGAATAAAGTTAAATGGCTAGATTTGAACCAAGGCATCCATATGTGTTCATGTGCACTTGACCAGAGGTGGAGAGTGGGGAAAGACAACAGGACCATGACAACAGAGACCCACCTGGTGAAATGAGGACCAGAGCAGAGAAGAGAGCCTTCTCCGTGTCCTGCAGCTGGAAAGCGTTGAAACGAATGGACAGATTGAAGAGCAGTTCCACAAAGTGTTCGCCCAAAGGGAAACCTTTCTTCATGTCTTCTCGCCGTACGATGGTGCCGTTGCCCACCAGATAGATGGTGTTGGACTCCCGGTCAATGAACGGGGCACACACGACGCAGGCCACCTGTGCAGTGTACACCATCAGAAGTTGAAGTCCAATAGCTTTACACAAGGGAGAGAGGCATGGTGCAGACAACGGGGCAGAAAGAAAAGACCAATCAAACAGAACACAGACAGGCAGAGAGCCAGACATGAAGACACAGCAGGTGTCTCATCCTCTTTAACTCTTTCATTCCTACTTTTCTATGAACCATTACTTCCTCTTGTTCCTAGATTCTTATAATACAAGTATTCCCTTCATTCCTGGATTTAGAGGAAAAAAAAGTGTGTAAAGTGAGAACTGCCACGTATACAGTAGCAAACTGGCCAGAATAGAGCGGTGACCACTTTCCCGTGCTGTTGGGGCCACCTGGCATCCATTCCATTCATAAACACTGACGCACAAGCGACCCAGTCATGATGTGTACCGATGACATGACTCGTGCCAAGTTCAAAGCGCGCTTACCGCGAGAACCGATTTTCCAGGCTGCAGGAAGGAAAGGAGGGATTTTGTGCTGCCCGGTTTTCCAGGTTGCAGGAAGGAAGGGTAGGATTTCTGCAAACTGGAAAACTGGGTTGTAGGGATGAAAGAGTTAATCATCTTTTTGTAGGTCAAAATGGGGTGGTCCTAAACTTCCACATGAAACAGGAACAGACAGGCAGAGAGCGAGACATGAAGACAGCAGGGTGTCTCATGATCTTTTTGTATGGTCAAAATGGGGTGGTCCTAAAACTTCCACACAGATCAATACTGTTGTTTTACCAATCATTCATGTACTTTTTTTTGTTACTGAAATCCTTTCTTGGCCCAGGGCAACGCAACAGGCAATGCTGGGACCACCAGCAGTCAGGGAGTCTTTGAAATGAAGCAGAGATCAATGCTGGGACCACCAGCAGTCAGGGAGTCTTTGAATTGAAGTAGAGATCAATGCTGGGACCACCAGCAGTCAGGGAGTCTTTGAATTGAAGAAAAGATCAATGCTGGGACCACCAGCAGTCAGGGAGTCTTTGAATTGAAGTAAAGATCAATGCTGGGACCACCAGCAGTCAGGGAGTCTTTGAATTGAAGTAGAGATCAATGCTGGGACCACCAGCAGTCAGGGAGTCTTTGAATTGAAGCAGAGATCAATGCTGGGGACCATCAGCAGTCAGGGAGTCTTTGAATTGAAGTAGAGATCAATGCTGGGACCATCAGCAGTCAGGGAGTCTTTGAAATGAAGTAGAGATCATGCTGGGACCACCAGCAGTCAGGGAGTCTTTGAAATGAAGAAGAAAAGATCAATGCTGGGACCACCAGCAGTCAGGGAGTCTTTGAATTGAAGTAGAGATCAATGCTGGGACCACCAGCAGTCATGGAGTCTTTGAAATGAAGAAAAGATCAATGCTGGGACCACCAGCAGTCAGGGAGTCTTTGAATTGAAGTAGAGATCAATGCTGGGGACCACCAGCAGTCAGGGAGTCTTTGAATTGAAGAAAAGATCAATGCTGGGACCACCAGCAGTCAGGAGTCTTTCAATTGAAGTAGAGATCAATGCTGGGACCATCAGCAGTCAGGGAGTCTTTGAATTGAAGTAGAGATCAATGCTGGGACCACCAGCAGTCAGGGAGTCTTTGAATTGAAGAAAAGATCAATGCTGGGACCACCAGCAGTCAGGGAGTCTTTGAATTGAAGTAGAGATCAATGCTGGGACCACCAGCAGTCAGGGAGTCTTTGAATTGAAGTAGAGATCAATGTTGGGGAACCAGTAGTCAGGGAGTCTTTGAAATGAAGTAGAGATCAATGCTGGGACCACCAGCAGTCAGGGAGTCTTTGAATTGAAAGAAAAGATCAATGCTGGGACCACCAGCAGTCAGGGAGTCTTTGAATTGAAGTAGAGATCAATGCTGGGACCACCAGCAGTCAGGGAGTCTTTGAATTGAAGTAGAGATCAATGCTGGGACACCAGTAGTCATGGAGTCTTTGAAAATGAAGAAAAGATCAATGCTGGACCACCAGCAGTCAGGGAGTCTTTGAAATGAAGTAGAGATCAATGCTGGGACACCAGTAGTCAGGGAGTCTTTGAAATGAAGAAAGATCAATGCTGGGGACATCAGCAGTCAGGGAGTCTTTGAATTGAAGAAAAGATCAATGCTGGGGGACACCAGCAGTCAGGGAGTCTTTGAAATGAAGTAGAGATCAATGCTGGGACCACCAGCAGTCAGGGAGTCTTTGAATTGAAGAAAAGATCAATGCTGGGACCACCAGCAGTCAGGGAGTCTTCAATTGAAGTAGAGATCAATGCTGGGACCACCAGCAGTCATGGAGTCTTTGAAATGAAGTAGAGATCAATGCTGGGACACCAGTAGTCATGGAGTCTTTTGATTGAAGAAAAGATCAATGCTGGGACCACCAGCAGTCAGGGAGTCTTTGAATTGAAGTAGAGATCAATGCTGGGACCACCAGCAGTCAGGGAGTCTTTGAAATGAAATAGAGATCAATGCTGGGACCATCAGCAGTCAGGGAGTCTTTGAATGAAGTAGAGATCAATGCTGGGACCATCAGCTGTCAGGGTGTCTTTGAATTGAAGTAGAGATCAATGCTGGGACCACCAGCAGTCAGGGAGTCTTTGAAATGAAGCAGAGATCAATGCTGGGGACATCAGCAGTCAGGGAGTCTTTGGAATGAAGAAAAGATCAATGCTGGGGACACCAGTAGTCAGGGAGTCTTTGAATTGAAGAAAAAGATCAATGCTGGGGACATCAGCAGTCAGGGAGTCTTTGAATTGAAGAAAAGATCAATGCTGGGGACAGGGCAGTCAGTCTTTGAAATGAAGCAGAGATAAATGTACCTTTAAACAAAAAGCTGAAGTAATTTTCCAAGTCAACAACGAATTTCTCTACAGTGGAAGGAAGGTACTGATGGTGGTGAACAGCTCTACAAAAGAATCTTCACACTGGGGCATGGGACTTGGAATCCCCAGCAACAAAGATATGATGCTGAGTGTCCTTCAGTTCTATTCACAAAAATGAAATTGTTTTTGAGGTGACTGCACTCACTGCAAGATTCTGTCTACATACTGCATTTCTTTTAAACCACCAGACACATGTGTGATGAAACTTCGCTTTGCAGGACACATTCTAAAGTGTTGAAAGAGTTCCCACCTCAAAACATCCCCCCTTGATCAGGGAGATCTGGTCATCCTGGTCCAGAGCCCCAAACCCTGGCAGTCTCTTGGCAAAGATCACCACATCTTGTATCGTCCTGTTCAGTCTTCTCTGGAAGCCTTGCCAGCATGACTCTCTCGGTGGGATTGTCCTGCACAGGAAACACACAGCACAGACAGCTCCTGTCATCATCATAGCAAACATACAGTACAGACAGCTCCTGTCATCATCATGGCAAACACAGTACAGACAGCTCCTGTCATCATCATGACAAACACACAGTACAGACAGCTCTTGTCATCATCATGACAAACACAGTACAGACAGCTCCTGTCATCATCATGACAAACACACAGTACAGACAGCTCCTGTCATCATCATGACAAACACAGTACAGACAGCTCCTGTCATCATGATCATCATGGCAAACACACAGTACAGACAGCTCCTGCCATCATCATGACAAACACAGTACAGACAGCTCCTGTCATCATGGCAAACACAGTGCAGACAGCTCCTGTCATGATCATGGCAAACACAATACAGACAGCTCCTGTCATCATGGCAACCACAGTGCAGACAGCTCCTGTCATGTCATGGCAAACACAGTGCAGACAGCTCCTGTCATCATAATGGCAAACACAGTGCAGGCAGCTCCTGTCATGATCATGGCAAACACACAGTACAGACAGCTCCTGTCATCATGGCAAACACACAGTACAGAAGCTCTTGTCATCATCATGACAAACACAGTACAGACAGCTCCTGTCATCATCATGGCAAACACAGTGCAGACAGCTCCTGTATTCATCATGGCAAACACAGTACAGACAGCTCCTGTCATCATGGCAAACACACTGTACAGACAGCTCCTGTCATCATCATTGCAAACACACAGTACAGACAGCTCCTGTCATCATCATGACAGACACACAGTACAGACAGCTCCTGTCATCATCATGACAAACACCGTACAGACAGCTCCTGTCATCATCATGACAAACACACAGTACAGACAGCTCCTGTCATCATCATGACAAACACACAGTGCAGACAGCTCCTGTCATCATCATGACAAACACACAGTGCAGACAGCTCCTGTCATCATCATGACAAACACACAGTGCAGACAGCTCCTGTCATCATCATGGCAAACACACAGTGCAGACAACTCCTGTCATCATCATGGCAAACACACAGTGCAGACAGCTCCTGTCATCATCATGACAAACACACAGTGCAGACAGCTCCTGTCATCATCATGACAAACACACAGTGCAGACAGCTCCTGTCATCATCATGGCAAACACACAGTGCAGACAGCTTCTGTCATCATCATGGCAAACACAGTACAAACAGCTCCTGTCATCATGGCAAACACAGTGCAGACAGCTCCTGTCATCATCATGGCAACCACAGAACAGACAGCTCCTGTCATCATCATGACAAACACACAGTGCAGACAGCTCCTGTCATCATCATGGCAAACACACAGTACAGACAGCTCCTGTCATCATGGCAAACACAGTGCAGACAGCTCCTGTCATCATCATGGCAACCACAGAACAGACAGCTCCTGTCATCATCATGGCAAACACACAGTGCAGACAGCTCCTGTCATCATGGCAAACACAGTGCAGACAGCTCCTGTCATCATGATGGCAACCACAGAACAGACTCCTGTCATCATCATGTCAACCACACAGTACAGACAGCTCCTGTCATCATGGCAAATTCAGTACAGACAGCTCCTGTCATCATCATGACAAAACACAGTACAGACAGCTCCTGTCATCATGGCAAACACAGTACAGACAGCTCCTGTCATCATCATCAAAACACAGTACAGACAGCTCCTGTCATCATCATGGCAAACATACAGTACAGACAGCTCCTGTCATCATCATGGCAAACACACAGTACAGACAGCTCCTGTCATCATGGCAAACACAGTACAGACAGCTCCTGTCATCATCATGGCAAGCACAGTACAGACAGCTCCTGTCATCATCATGACAAACACAGTACAGACAGCTCCTGTCATCATGGCAAACACGGTACAGACAGCTCCTGTCATCATGGCAAACAGTACAGACAGCTCCTGTCATCATCATGGCAAACAGTACAGACAGCTCCTGTCATCATCATGGCAAACACAGAACAGACAGCTCCTGTCATCATCATGGCAAACACAGTACAGACAGCTCCTGTCATCATCATGACAAACACACTGTACAGACAGCTCCTGTCATCATCAAGGCAAACACACAGTACAGACAGCTCCTGTCATCATCATGGCAAACACACAGTACAGACAGCTCCTGTCAACATGGCAAACACAGTACAGACAGCTCCTGTCAGCATGACAAACACACAGTACAGACAGCTCCTGTCATCATCATGACAAACACAGAGCAGACAGCTCTTGTCATCATCATGACAAACACAGTACAGACAGCTCCTGTCATCATCATGGCAAAAACACACAGTACAGACGGCTCCTGTCATCATCACGGCAAACATACAGTACAGACAGCTCCTGTCATCATCATGACAAACACAGTACAGACAGCTCCTGTCATCATCATGGCAAACACACAGTACAGACAGCTCCTGTCATCATCATGACAAACACAGAACAGACAGCTCCTGTCATCATCATGACAAACACAGTATAGACAGCTCTTGTCATCACCATGGCAAATACAGAACAGACAGCTCCTGTCATCATCATGGCAAACACCGTACAGACAGCTCCTGTCATCATGGCAAAACACAGTACAGACAGCTCCTGTCATCATCATGACAAACACAGTGCAGACAGCTCCTGTCATCATCATGGCAAACCCAGTACAGACAGCTCCTGTCATCATCATGACAAACACACAGTACAGACAGCTCCTGTCATTATCATGACAAACACAGTACAGACAGCTCCTGTCATCATCATGGCAAACACAGTACAGACAGCTCCTGTCATCATGGCAAACACAGTACAGACAGCTCCTGTCATCATCATGGCAAACACACAGTACAGACAGTTCCTGTCATCATGGCGAACACAGTACAGACAGCTCCTGTCATCATGACAAACACAGTACAGACAGCTCCTGTCATCATGACAAACACACAGACAGCTCCTGTCATCATGGCAAACACAGTACAGACAGCTCCTGTCATCATGGCAAACACAGTGCAGACAGCTCCTGTCATCATCATGGCAAACACAGTGCAGACAGCTCCTGTCATCATCATGGCAAACACAGTGCAGACAGCTCCTGTCATGATCATGGCAAACACAGAGCAGACAGCTCCTGTCATCATCATGGCAAACACAGTGCAGACAGCTCCTGTCATCATCATGGCAAACATACAGTACAGACAGCTCCTGTCATCATCATGGCAAACACACAGTACAGACAGCTCCTGTCATGATCATGGCAAACACAAAACAGACAGCTCCTGTCATCATGGCAAACACACAGTACAGACGGCTCCTGTCATCATCATGACAAACACACAGTACAGACAGCCTGTCATCATCATGACAAACACACTGTACAGACAGCTCCTGTCATCATCATGACAAACACACAGTACAGACAGCTCCTGTCATCATGACAAACACACAGTGCAGACAGCTCCTGTCATCATCATGGCAACAGTGCAGACAGCTCCTGTCATCATGGCAAATACAGTACAGACAGCTCCTGTCATCATAACAAACACACCGTACAAACAGCTCCTGTCATCATGGCAAACACTGTACAGACACTCCTGTCATCATGACAAACACAGTGCAGACAGCTCCTGTCATCATGACAAACACACAGTGCAGACAGCTCCTGTCATCATCATGACAAACACACAGTACAGACAGCTCCTGTCATCATGGCAAATACAGTACAGACAGCTCCTGTCATAACAAACACACTGTACAGACGGCTCCTGTCATCATGACAAACACACAGTGCAGACAGCTCCTGTCATCTTGACAAACACACAGTGCAGACAGCTCCTGTCATCATGGGCATTTCTGAGGTTTTCAGCAGATCCCTAGCAACATGCAGATGAAAATCATCATTCATCACCTCCCCATGAATGACTGTCATGATTCTCTGTGCAGTTTCATTAGCCCTGGCACGGTCTCTATGCTGGGTTATAATGCTGACACTAATTTCCAACTTTTTTTCCTCTGAACATTATCAGATGGTGCCAGTCACCGTCAGGTTCCCCAAACTCTTGACAGACAGCAAGTGAAGGAGAGGTTGCATGACGTCACAAAACAAAAAGACCCGACGATCTTTGTCGGTGGTGCTATCTATATTTAACGGATAACTTAGATAAGTTCAAACATTCTCAACAGGCTGCTAACGGTATGCTAAACACAGATACAGTGTGTTTTGCTTGATGACTACCAGGTATGACAGAGAGTTTAACGACTGGACTTCATTCAAAAGGTCTGTGAGATCCATGGTTCAAATCTGACAGGTTATGGAGTAATACTCTGCACAACAGACAACACCACCAGATACAAAATAAAACAGGTACAAGTCAGCGATTTTCTCCCTTGGGTTATTGGGAATGAATTGGAATCCACCGTTGGTTCTACGTATTTGGCCAATACTTTAAAAAAATCACCAGCTCATGGCATGTTTAAAGTAATTTGACTGCTTGCAACCACATAATTCTGCAGAAATATGTCCTAATTTTAAGATCCACAAGCGTGTGTGTATGAATGTGTATGAGTAAACTAAGAAAGCAGGTTGCAATGAATATGAAAGAAAGCAGGAGAAAAAAAAAAACATACCATGACATTTTCTGGTGGGGAGGCATTCTGTGAAATGATTCTGCCAATCATTTTCTCCATGGTGTTCTGGTGGTGGTACTCCTGCAACTTCTGGTTCATTTCAGCCAGGCGGTCTTTGAGGAAGGTGAAGGTGGAGTTGTAGGATTCATGCAGGCGGGAAATCATGTAGGGCACAGTGAGCCTGGCTTCCTCTTCATGCTTCTTGGCGATGGATGTGGACACTGAACTGGAGGGGGAGGAGTAAGAGGGAAGAGATGCCTTGCTGGCTCTCACAGTCATTGGCGAGGCAGCCAGTGACAGCAGGCTCTCCTGTACAGAGCTGACGGGATACAGCGCTTGTTTGACCATCTTCTTCTGATGGCCTTGGTAAGCACTGAGAGACCTTGTGCTGCTGAACATCTTGGATGACTGACTGGGCTGCAGCTCCTCCTGGCTCCTCATTTGTTTCAGCGCTGACATCCCTGCAAACTCCTTGGGGCTGCTTCCTCCTTCACTACCTGCCTTTTCTTCTGACCTGGAGGAGGGGATATAGGGCCGCTTCTTCAGAGGGCAGCTGCTCATCATGTCTTCGGACTTTTTGCGCAGGTCAAGAGTGGTGTTGGGAACAATGACAGACTGCTGAGCCTGAATACAGTGCTGGAGGTTGTCCATAGATGACATGAGGTGGAGTGTGCTTTCTGCTGATGTCAGTGTGCTGGGCAGCATGACAGAGTTGAAGGACAGGTTCAGGACTGTTGGCTTCCTTCTTAATGAAGATCTGGGCTCCT
>JADBJO010000197.1:410000-442500 GCA_016801955.1 Conus betulinus
AGTGTTGTGTGGAAGTTGTCTCACCTCCATCTGACAAAGTGAGTGTTGTGTGGAAGTTGCCTCACCTCCATCTGACAAAGTGAGTGTTGTGTGGAAGTTGCCTCACCTCCATCTGACAAAGTGTTGTGTGGAAGTTGTCTCACCTCCATCTGACAAAGTGAGTGTTGTGTGGAAGTTGCCTCACCTCCATCTGACAAAGTTTTGTGTGAAAGCTGCCACACCTCCATCTGACAAAGTGAGTGTTGTGTGGAAGTTGCCCTCACCTCCATCTGACAAGTGAGTGTTGTGTGGAAGTTGCCTCACCTCCATCTGACAAAGTGAGCGTTGTGTGGAAGTTGCCTCACCTCCATCTGACAAAGTGAGTGTTGTGTGGAAGTTGCCTCACCTCCATCTGACAAAGTGAGTGTTGTGTGGAAGTTGCCTCACCTCCATCTGACAAAGTGAGTGTTTGTGGAAGTTGCCTCACCTCCATCTGACAAAGTGAGTGTTGTGTGGAAGTTGCCTCACCTCCTTGTGACAAAGTGTTGTGTGGAAGTTGCCTCACCTCCACGTGACAGTGTTGTGTGGAAGTTGCCTCACCTCCACGTGACAGTGTTGTGTGGAAGTTGCCTCACATCCACGTGACAGTGTTGTGTGGAAGTTGCCTCACATCCACGTGACAGTGTTGTGTGGAAGTTGCCTCACCTCCACGTGACAGTGTTGTGTGGAAGTTGCCTCACCTCCACGTGACAGTGTTGTGTGGAAGTTGCCTCACCTCCACGTGACAGTGTTGTGTGGAAGTTGCCTCCCTCCATGCGACAGTGTTGTGTGGAAGTTGCCTCACCTCCCTGTGACAGTGTTGTGTGGAAGTTGCCTCACCTCCATGTGACAAAGTGTTGTGTGGAAGTTGCCTCACCTCCATGCCACAAAATGTTGTGTGGAAGTTG
Organism: Conus betulinus; assembly: GCA_016801955.1. NCBI lineage: Eukaryota > Metazoa > Mollusca > Gastropoda > Neogastropoda > Conidae > Conus > Conus betulinus. Next base: position 410,927 of record JADBJO010000197.1, read on the forward strand.
CCTCACCTCCATGCGACAAAGTGAGTGTTGTGTGGAAGTTGCCTCACCTCCATGCCACAAAATGTTGTGTGGAAGTTGCCTCACCTCCCATGTGACAAAGTGAGTGTTGTGTGGAAGTTGCCTCACCTCCATGTGACAAAGTGAGTGTTGTGTGGAAGTTGCCTCACCTCCATGCAACAAAGTGTTGAGTGGAAGTTGCCTCACCTCCATGCAACAAAGTGTTAAGTGGGAGTTGCCTCACCTCCATGTGACAAAGTGTTGTGTTGAAGTTGCCTTATCATTTCAACATGGGCACTGGAGGGAGCAGGCAGAGATTTACTTCTAGACAAAAAGTTGGGAAGCACTGAACTGTATTCTACTTTTTTTCAGCTCCACTTCTAGATCTCTGTTGCAAGTCTACTTTTAGCATACCAATGTAACCAGAACATGCTGTTCATGCACTTCTCACCTGAAAAGAGTATTTCCTGAGAAACATGTTTTGAATATTTCCTGGCTCTCAAAATCTGTTCACAGAATAGATTCTTCATTAAAGCTGAAGTTTTCTTATCTATGTATGATATGGTTTGGGACATCATTTGAATAACTGCTAGAGCTGGACTATTTGGAAACTGACAGCATCTATTGTGATGATGTGTAAATTAAAACAACGAGAAAGTGGCTGGCATGTTAACTGTAAACTACAGCTTATTTTCATGGGGTGTACTTGCTGGTGATGTGATGAACTCAGCGTATTTCTGTGTTAAATGGTGTACAAAATGGATCAAAAGTATATGGATGCTGTGTTGATGTCTGTGCAGACATGTAGTGATCATTCATTCTAAACATTTTGACAGCCACTCCTGCCCATTAGTGTTACCAGGGTCAAAAAGACAAGCTACCAGCAACCAATCTACTACACCCCAAATGTTCTATAGATAAAATAAAACCCTGAAAACTGTAATGCTCCTCTGCATTACCCTATGAATGCAAGGTCGCATGGAAGTGTAGTGCGTGCGTGTGCGCACACACACACACACACACACGCACACACACACACACACACACACACACACGTGAGAGACAAAAAAGCAAGAGGACGACTCAGCATGGAGAGACTGCACTTCTGACACTGGCAGCGATGCTGGTGTTTGCAGACTCTTTGCAGTACTATCACATTCAGGGGAGGTGAGGGCAAGGGTAACCATGGGAGGAAGGAAGGGGGGGAGGAGCAAGTGCCATCACTGTCAAAATCCAACAAGTAATTCATGCTGGCAGCTTGGTTGCTTATGGTTACGGTGGAATACTTTTCGAGTCCTGTCTGCCAGTCCACATGACTAACAATGTTCATCAACTTTTAAAAGGTTGTTCACAGGGTTTAACATCTACAAGTTGCTAATGTTCAAGTCTCTAAATAAAACAGTGGCAAAATACCCGAGAAAAAAAACTCTAATGATGCTGGTCAAATCTTTAAATACTCACAACAGTGTCTAAAAGGAGACATATAAATTGTAAACCGTTCTTTTTTTTTCAGACTTCTGTGGCTGTAGTCTTTGCAGTTACAGCATTTCAATGTGTGTAGCCTAGAAATGAGTCAACAGTGAAGGAATTCCACACATAGGAAAAAAAAGTTTCGTGTGACCAAGAGGTGTTAGTGGTTGGAATGAAGGAATTCCACACACAGGAAAAGTCAGTGCAGTGTGACCAGGTGGAGTTTGTGGAATGAAGGAATTCCACACACAGGAAAAGTCAGTGTAGTGTGACCAGGTGGTGTTAGTGGTTGGAATGAAGGAATTCCACACACAGGAAAAAAGAGTTTCGTGTGACCAAGAGGTGTTAGTGGTTGGAATGAAGGAATTCCACACACAGGAAAAGTCAGTGCAGTGTGACCAGGTGGTGTTAGTGGAATGAAGGAAATCCACACGCAGGAAAAGTCAGCGCAGTGTGACCAGGTGGTGTTAGTGGGAATGAATGAATTCCACACACAGGAAAAGTCAGCGCAGTGTGACCAGGTGGAGTTAGTGGAATGAAGGAATTCCACACACAGGAAAAGTCAGCGTAGTGTGACCAGGTGGAGTTACTGGCTGAATGAGCAGAGTGGAACTGGTGCCAAAGAAATAATGTCAAAGTTAAATGGGGAAGAAAAAAATCCCATTTAACCCTCATCCCCACCCCCATCCCTTGTGAGTTGACTACAACTTTCTTTCCCCAAAGACCTATCATAATGATGAAGATTAATTAAGAACATGAAGCAATGCCCCAAGAGCGTGTGCAATGTTTCCATTTATTTGATTCTTTCTCAAGCAACACATCTGGCCAGCTGACAATGTTTACAGTAACAGAAAATATGTAGTTGAGAAGTGAAAAGTGTTCACTTCAGCACAACTCACAAAAAAAGATGTGAAGATGGGTGAAGTAGAGGCGAGTGGAAGGTAGTGACATAGGAAGAGGAGGAGAGGAAGCATGAGAGATGCAGAGTGAGAGAAAACGGAAAAGACGTGAAGGAGAGGGAAGAAGTGTGAGGTTGAAAAGGATAATTGTGTGTACAAAGTGGCAAGAAAAAGATTTGAGGCAATGGGGGGGGGGGGGGGGGGGGGGGGTAGAGTGGAAAAAAGTGTGGTGGTCGTGTTGGACAGGTTAGAAAGGATGTCGAAAAAAAAAAAAAAAAAAAAAGCCTGGAGGGGGGGATGGGGTAGGAAGACGTAGATGGGGGATGGGGACAACATCACTGTTGAAGATCTGGGGAGAGGAGATGTATGTTGTTGATCGGTACAGCTCAGCCCACCACATATCACAGCCTTTTCAGGGCTGGCAAACTCGCGAGCTGAGGAAAGTTAGTTCACATGAGCCTACCCATCGATTTGAAAAACAAAACAAAACAAAACAAAATTATGGAAAAAAAAAATGTTAAACAGATGGAGACAGGAGGGGGGGCGGGGGATGGGGGTGGGGGGATCATGTGCTCCCAGAACTGAGAACTGGCACCCAGAGATAAATCAGGAGTGAATACTAGTACTTTTCTATCATACATGTTTTCAAGGTATCTCGTCAAATCAAATATGGCAACTTTACGACATTAAAAATCATTACAGTATGATGATAATAAGGAAATACAATAATATGAATGGCCTAATCATGTTCCACACACTGAAACGCAAGCGGTATTTACAAATGAAAGTAATTCTGAACGAGTAGTTGAAAGCGTATGACAGAGGCCATCTATTCCGTCTGATCGTCTGCTCTGCCAGACCACGTTCCATTTAGGTTGGGAATTAGCTGTGACCTCACATTAACCTCGTGCTAATATCAAGGTCGCGACCCATGTTGATTCGCCATTTGACCATGGCGCTACGGGGGGGGGGGGGGGGGGGGGGGGGGGGTCACGGGATTCCACAGGCACACGCAGGCACTTCAATCTGTCACTATGTCCTCGGGCGCCTGCACTTTTGTTATCGTGAACGACATGCGTGCGACTTGTCGGACAGCCAAGGTCATCACTGCGCTTACTTTTGATCTTTACCTTCATCTCCATCACTGTGGCCACACGGCGCAGTGCCATGACATCGACGAAAGCACGGGTGAGCTCAGAGCATCGGGGAGAACAAAAAATGACCGTTTCTCGTCAGCGGTTTGTTTTTTCACCGTTGTGCCACACCATAGATTTTACTGTCGTAAATTATTACACACACACACACACACACAGAGAAAGAGTTGTCACCAACTATTCAACCGCTTGGTTCAGACAATGTAATACTAACAGTATCTACAATGGTCAGAAAACTGACCTTGCGCCCTGCACAGACAACCCAAGCCGTGTCTGTTCGTTTCGTTTCCACTTTTCCCTTGCGTGTGTCAGGCGCATGCTGAACCCTGGACCTCAATCTTTCGCCGTCTCCGAAAGACTAGCACCCTGGCCACCACGTTGGCCAACGGTCTAATGAAATGAAGGGCTGGGGGGAACCATTACCACTTTCATTACTTAATGCTCTCTCTCTCTCTCTCTCTCTCTCTCTCTCTCTCTCTCTCTCCGCTATAGATTCTTCTTTAGATTCTCTCTCTCTCTCTCTCTCTCTCTCTCTCTCTCTCCTCTCTCTCTCTCTCTCTCTCTCTCTCTCTCTCTCTTCTACAGATTCTTTAGATTTTACCGACCCAACATCAAACCTTCTGGGGGTAAACCAAGCAGGTTGAACTCTACCTTCGTTGTACTTCATAGTCTTGCACAGATTGCAAAAGCTGATTATGATTGTCATCTGACACTACCTCGCTTGCACGAGAGAGAGAGAGAGAGAGAGAGAGAGAGAGAGAGAGAGAGAGAGAGACAGACAGACAGACAGACAGAGACAGACAGACAGAGTGCGTGCATATGAGCGTGCGCTTGCGGATAAGAATGCGTGCACACCGCGCGTGTGCATGACAGACAGAGAGAGAGAGAGAAAGAGACAGAAACAGAGAGATTAAGACAGACTAGAACAGACAGACAGATGCACAGTTTCTTCGACATGGTGACATGTATGGACTACACAGAGATTACGATGAAGGCGCGCGCGCGCACGCACAGAGCATGATCACTACCGCTGCCAACCCGACTACGAGTCGTTAACAGCCCCGCGAAACACAGGCGCACGCATTCAAGCTATCGGACAAAAACCATGCCGATCCTGCTCTGTCAGGGATTTCCCAGCTCTGCCTAGGAACTGTTTGCCTGGCTGACATTTCACCTCAGTCGATTCAACCTTAAACTCAAAAACAAAAAACCCTGAAAAAAAGGAGGTTGAGTCAAAGAAGAGGGAGGGGGTGAGAGAGAAATGAAAAAAGCGGTTTCATGCTCGCGCCTTCACACACTGTTTCGTTGACAACAGCGACGACATTCACATAATGTCGACCCCCCCCCCCCCCCCCCCCCCCATGCACCCCCTCCTCCCCCATCCCCCCCCCCCCCCCTTTTTTTTTTTTTTCTTTTTATTTTGACCACGCCACAACAACGATTCTAGAATAAGGTCACAAAGTACCTTGTCAGGCTTTTCATATGCACATGACTGCATGAACACCTCCCTCTCTCTCTCTCTCTCTCTCTCTCTCTCCCCCAAACGTATATGAAGTGTGCGTGTGCGTGCGTGCGTGTGTGTGTGTGTGTGTGTGTGTGTGTGTGTGTGTGCGCGCGCGCGCGCGCGCGCGCGCGCCCGCGTGAATGTGCGCGTGCACGTGCTTCTGTGTGTGTGTGTGTGTGTGTGTGTGTGTGTGCGAGTGATGTGTTCGGATGCAGGCCTTGTACGTGTCTGCTTGCGAAAATGACAAGTCAAAATAGGCAAAGGAAATATGCATTTATTCTGTGCGCGTATCTGCTTTCGGGAATGATCAGCGACCGAGTGCACAGGGGAACTGTGTGTGCTTATGACTGCATGTGGGAGAAGGACGGAGCGACACACATACAGAGGGGAGGCAGGACAGAGCGACACACATACAGAGGGGAGGCAGGACAGAGCGACACACATACAGACAGAGGGGAGAGCAGGACAGGGGAGGAGGGAGGGAGGGAGGCAGCAGACAAACAGACCCACAGAATGAGTCAGACAAAGACAGACTGAGACCATTACAAAAAAACTCTATACAGAGTAGGTACGGAAACAGACAAGACATTGAGAGCGAATGAGCGAACTAACAAATGGACGAACAAACGAACAAGCGAACAAACGAACGAACAAACGAATCTTCATTTTATTGAGGCAAAAGAATAAGTACATAAAGGGTTTCTTTTATCCTACCTTCAAGAACTATGGTTACAACATATCCACAAACCAAAATCAAGACCAACGCAGAATGTAAAATATCAAAGTACAACTAATCTGTACACAAAATCAAACGGAAAAAAATCGCATTCAATGCACAAAAGGGTGCTTCAAATAATAAGGTAAGGTAATGTTGCTTTCGCAAACGGCCATATCAGGGTTGTCACCACGCTGAAGTCAACTCACAAATCATTCATTGCACAAATCTTTAAATACATCTTCTAAAAAACCCATCCGCAATTTTGTTAAATATCTTTCCACAATAAAATCTCAGACCCGATGAAAAGTAAGTTTCAAAACGGAGTGACTGAGGGCGGAAAATGAAGCAAAATTTGGAAAGAGAGGGGGTTAGTTACTGCCAAGGACACAGACAAACAGAGTACAGGACTAGACACAATGCATTTCGACCACTTGGGTCTTCTTCTTCAGGCAGAAACAAATAACATTTAGGACGGTGACAACGAAGAAGAACAAAGAACCACTTAGCTTCTCCTGTTTGCCTCACGATCAAATGAAGGGTACTGAGAATGAGAAGTGGCCTACCGATGAAAAATGTTAATCTCTTTCAAGAATTCAAAGATCACATTAGGTGGAACATCTCTGAACAAGGTTTTCATGAAATCTGCTGTAAAATGTTTGTGTCTCACATCATGCAAGTCCTAACACTCTAAAAGAATATGTTCATTGTGAGAGGCACATGACATGGAATGCACCACGGAGCTTCTTCACTCGTTAAAAGGTATGAATGGGTAAAATACGAATAGCCGGTGTGCAGCCCGCATAGAACTGCTTCTTCTTTGCGACCACCAGAGGTTGATGAGAGGAACTCTTTTAGGTTTGGACGGATCTGAGAGTTTGTTATCCGTCCGTGTATTCCAGTCCTCCTGCCAGAGGTCTCTGACATAATTATCAACATTTGGTTTCAGATCTGTGCAGGGTATAGATATGTTAGACAGTTTACCTCTTGTGGCATTCTTGGCCAAGCGATCGACTCAACCTTTTCATTCCCTCCGATGCAACATGACTGGGAACCCAAGCCAGAATTATGTTGAGACATTCCGCTTTCAATGAGGTAAAAGGTTTTTTTTTTTTAAAGTGTAGAATTTCGGGATGATGGAGTTTACGGCCAGCTATGGCCTCCAATGCTGACAGCGAATCAGACAAAATCAGAAAGTCCTTCTTTGTAGATTGAGAGATTATCTTCAGTGCTAGAACCAGAGCTGCAAGTTCAGCAGAGTAAACAGAAGCATCTGAAGGAATATGTTCTAATAATATATGAGAAGGAGCACCAGGGCAATAGGTTGCACAGCCCACTTCCATCTTCAGACTTTGAACCGTCAGTGAACATTTTCTGATACGATGGGAATTGGCAAAGAATGCCTTGTATGCCAGAGGGCTGGTTGATTCTTTGCGAAAAGCTGCAAGATCAAAGCGAATTTCTGGTGTGAAAAAGGTCCACGGAGGCTTATCTGGAAACTTGGAGAAGTCAGACACAACTCCTAGATCAAGACCTGCATTCTGCGCATGAGGCTGCACACAAAGACCAAACAGAGGGATACAGTGGGGACTGTTTTCGAATTTACCTTGAAATTGAGGGTTAACAACACTGTCATAGGCAGGGTTTTCCGGTTCAGAGAACAGTCTGAGACAGTAGTTCTGCGGTTGGATAACGAGGGTTCACCTGCCTCTGCGTACAGGCTGTACACAGGGGGGGGGGGGGGGGGGGGGGGGGGGGGGGGGGGGGGGGGGGGGGGGGGGGGGGGGGGGGGGGGGGGGGGCGGTTTTCATGTGCTGGCACATGAAAACCCATCCATGAGTTGTTACACTATCCCATTATCCCTGCACTCCTGATCACTCTAAACGTCTCCCCCGGTCCGCCATGTATTGACATCCAGTCTGACCTAGTGGAGCAACCGCCATAGCTCTGACCTCATTTCCACACGCCACACTAAACGGCAACACCACTCACACGCTTCTGCCTTGGAAGTGCAAACAACAGGTCAAACGAACAGTACTATATATATATATATATATATATATAGAGAGAGAGAGAGAGAGAGAGAGAGAGAGAGAGAGAGAGAGAGATGTGAATAAGATTTTCTTTTAATGATAAACTTCTCCATTCCTCTATACATATATCACAAAAATAACCCCTGTCGAATGTCATCTTTGCCCACTGAACTTGAATCTGGTCCATATGCTAAGGAGATAATCATAATAATACCATGGCTTTAGGACAGGGTTAAACTTGACTGAAAGCTGCGAAAACTGCAGGTAAAACCGGTTATACCAAAAAAGAAAAAGGTACGCCCCCTGATGAGTCACGTGGGACAGGTCGTGCCAGTTACGTAGGTCACGTGACATTTTTTTTTTTTTCACGGCAAAAGAGCAGCCCTGTATGTGGGTTACTTTTGTGGTTGTTGTATACTGTATCTTTTTTTTTTTTTTTTTTTTTTTCGCTTCTCGTTCGAAATATATAACGAACAACAGGCATATATATGGGGGGGGGGGGGGGGGGGGGGGGGGGCTCATAGGCTTTCATTAAAATGAGAATGGTTTCTTATGCATCCACCAAAGTGACTGTGATGGCCGTCTATGTCTGTGTGCATGCATGAATATGCACACGCCGAGGATGAGTGCACACAAGCATGATCGCGCGCGCGCGCGCGCGTGTGTGTGTGTGTGTGCGTGCGTGCGTGCGTGCGTGCGTGTGTGTATGTGTGTGTGTCTGTCTGTCTGCTGAGTATGAAGGGTGTGGTGTGAATTGTGTATCTATATGCGCTTTGACATTTGATATTCCCATCACTCATCAATGCTTTACTATCCAATTCTCATGGAACTCGGTGTCACAGTCTGGGCCTCTGTTTGACCAGCCGTGTCAAACACACTTTTCATAGTTGCTCTACATACTCACGACAGGACAGGCGCGCGCGCACACACACACACACACACACACACACACACACACACACGTGTCTAATTCTCATGCTGGTTAAAGTCATGCCCATCCTCTTTTCTCGAGGTTGGAGCTAACACCCCCATCATGGCAGCCCGTATCACTTACCCCGCCAACCCATATCTACGAATGATCTACGCAATGGTGGGAATTCCAATCCTGAATACACCTGTTTCACTGTCAGATTTATAGTTGCCTAGCCAACCAACCACATGGGATGGGCGATTCACGCACACACACACACACACACACACACACACGCACATGCTTGCTAGTAGGCCCCTCTATGAAATTAGTACTGTTCTATAGAATTCAGATCCCATAAGTTGACACATTAATTAGGACTCCTGAATTACGTTTCAGTTGTATACTAACTGAAAAGCCACAAACACTAATTCCACTCGTACATGATGTACACCCTCTTCCACACATCATTCCTCAAATCCCCACCCCCAGCTCCCACCCCCGCTACACACACACACACACACACTTTCCCACTCCCCGCCCCCCCACCCCTTCTTTCTTTTAACGTCCGTGTAATATCAGTAATTGTGAAAAACCGTTAAATAGAAGAAAAACACACACACACACACACACACACACACACACACACACACAATGTGTGTGAACACGCTGGCCCACGTTACGTCTGGAGTTGAGTGACTATGACCTTATCAAGCGAATACCATGGACGAGATAAAAAAAAAAAAAAAAAAAAAGGAAATCATTTCCGACCCACCCCCACCCATCCCTCCTTGTCCCCCCCCCCCCCCCCCCCCCCCTCGACCTTTACTCTTACACCCACCCACCCCTTTCCCCTTTCTCTCAGGATTTTTGCCCCCAAGGACACAAAAAGATTTTGTCTGAGTAGGTAGGGGTGCAGTGCGCTTGTGCTGCACACTGAAACCTAGGCCACACATGCACGTCACTTGCCTGCCGCCTGGAGAGACAGACGGGGCAGACAACCAGGTCATGCGTCCTCCCGCACCAGCACACTGACCCCGTTTCGCCTTCGGCCTGCTGGATTGCGCAAAACGCGCAGACCTCTCTCCACTGACATCGACCGACTTCTCGTTGCACGCACACACACACACACACACACAATCCACTTGGCGGCGACGGAGCTGGCTCTCTCTCTCTCTCCTCCTACCCCTCCCCCCACCCCTCTCTCTCTCTCTTTCTCTCTCGTATAACGTCAGATTGCGTGATTGGCCGAGTCTCTCTCTCTCTCTCTCTCTCTCTTATAATGTCAGACTGCATGATTGGCCGAGCACCCGGCAAACCTTCTTTCGATTGGTCGATGTTCGTCGCGGTCTTTACCTAATGTATTTCACTCTTCGCCGTCCAATCATTTGGATGTCCATCATTCATCAGCTCCCTCTGTCGCTTACGTTCTGCTTTGCAAAAGCGCAATGAACCTTGTGCTTAAACTGACAGGTCTGATCAATGTGGCATCGCTTCTTTTTAATTCCACTTTGCAGTTGATCATAGTAAAATGAATTTACATATAAAATGATATATGAAAAACGAATATGAATATATGAAAAAACAGACATTTATTAGCGTCACCGAATTGTTTTCTGGCATCAAGGTGGCATCAACCAGTAAAAACACACACACACACACACACACACACAGCAACAAAATAATATCCACAGGTACTTGAAGAAGTTACAGAAATAAATCAACTTAATCTTTTCTCACTGGGGTAAATTTGATTTCAAAACATACTGGACCATCTACCGCAAAGACTTCCTCAGAAATCCATTTTTATTGTGCTATTAGTTTCCTGTGGAAATAGATCATCAACTCATTTTACGAGAGACAGACAGACAGAGAGAGACAGACCGACAGATGGACAGACACAGGTAGACAGACAGACGGACAGACAGAGAAGAGAGAGGACTTAAAACCTGGCACTTAGGCTTAACATTTCAACAGAGGGGCTAATGGCTAGCGCAGATGTCAAAGGTCATCTCAGCACTGCTGTATCGCTGTTAATGATGATGGACTTTTCCTTTCAAAGACAAAGGACGTCTTTCTCCAACAAGTGTTCTGTAATGATGATGGACTTTTCCTTTCAAAGACAAAGGACGTCTTCTCCAGCAAGTGTTCTGTAATGATGATGGACTTTTCCTCTCAAAGACAAAGGACGTCTTCTCCAACAAGTGTTCTGTAATGATGATGGACTTTTCCTTTCAAAGACAAAGGACGTCTTCTCCAGCAAGTGTTCTGTAATGATGATGGACTTTTCCTTTCAAAGACAAAGGACGTCTTCTCCAACATGTGTTCTGTAATGATGGACTTTTCGTTTCAAAGACAAAGGACTTCTTCTCCAACATGTGTTCTGAACGTTTTGAAGTTCGTGCCAGTGGAGCCGTGCATTCTCCCGGTCTGCAGATCCTCAAGCTGGTTACTGAAGTCTGCTTATTCGCTGATCCCTACTGATCAATTACCCATGTAAATGTTGTGCAAGCAGGCGTGCGGGCTTAAGCAGCGCGCGCGCGCGCGCGCGCGCGCGCGCGCGTGTGTGTGTGTGTGTGTGTGTGTGTGTGTGTGTGTGTGTGTGTGTGTGTGTGTGTGTGAGAGAGAGAGAGAGAGTGAGAGAGAGAGAGTTTTGCGTGCGTGCGTGTGTGCGTGCGTGCGTGCGAGTGAGTGAAATTTCTGCACGTGTGTATGTGTATGTATCCACCATCTCAAGTCGCGCGCGTGTGTGTGTGTGTGTGTGTGCGTGCGTGCGTGCGTGCATGCATGCAAGCGTACGTGTGTGCATCATTTGTATATGAGCGTGTGTGCACACGTGTGCTTTATCTTTGTGAGTAACTGAGTTTCAGAGAGAGAGAGAGAGAGAGAGACTCAGAGAGAGAGAGAAGGAGGAGAGAGAGAGAGAGAGACTCAGAGAGAGAGAGAGAGAGAGAGAGACTCAGAGAGAGAGAATGTGCACCACATTCGACATCGCTTACTGAAAGTGCCTTGTAACAGGAATTGTGAAACATGTATACGCCGAAAAATACAGTATGATCTCACATCTACAACATTTCATTGAGAGATGTCCCTTCTTTTCTTCTTCTTCTTTCTTCTTCTTTCTTCTTCTTCATAAACAAAATCAAGAAGGAAATAACGTGAAATTGTCTCCAGAAACAAAACAAACCTCGCTCTGCCCTCCTTCCTCCCTAACTTTCTATCCCCCCCCCCCCCCCCCCCCCCCCCCCCCCCCTCCGACCTCTGCGAAGACAAGCTACATCTCACCTGCATTGTTGTCCACGCCTTCTGTGGACCCTGCCCCCTCCAGAGCGCTCAGCGTGCTGGGTAGGGGAGGGCGGAGGACGGGCTGGGCCTCGAAGTCCGCCGCCCCTCGCGTCCCCGACCTGGCCTCATCCGGCACGGACGGAGGGCGCAGGGCGGGCCGCTGGCGGTCCAACAGAGTCTGCAGGGTGCTGCGCTCTCCACCAGCCCAGCCGCCTGTGGCACACAAGCAGGTACAAACATTATTTCTTGGCTGTCATCCTTTGGTCTCGCGTGTTTGTCTGCAGCTTCCTATACTTGAACACTGTGAGTTTGATTTTGCAATGAACGCCTTTTCTCTCAGTTACCTCTATGGAAGAGGTTACGTTCTTAGTTGCATCCGTTGTTTGTTTTTTTTTTTTGTTTGTTGGTTGGTTGTTGGCTTTTTGTCTAAAAACCCATTTTTTTGAAACTCGGTTTTTTTTTGAATGTCGCCCATGGCAAAATCCAAATACGCAAAAACTGGTAAAATCACAATGGTTTCATGCGAAACAGGTCAAAACGATCAAACGGTGAAGCACCTGTCGCCCATGGCCGAATCCACATATTTTGGTGCAGATGACGTGGTGCGGATCACAATGGTGGAGCACCTGCGATATGAGGCCAGGTCAAAGCGATCAACGGTGGAGCACCTGTGACATGAGGCCAGGTCAAAGCGATCTCAATGGTGGAGCACCTGCGATATGAGGCCAGGTCAAAGCGATCAACGGTGGAGCACCTGTGACATGAGGCCAGGTCAAAGCGATCTGAATGGTGGAGAGCACCTGTGACATGAGGCCAGGTCAAAGCGATCTCAATGGTGGAGCACCTGTGACATGAGGCCAGGTCAAAGCGATCAACTGGAGCACCTGTGGAGGAGCACCTGCGACATGAGGCCAGGTCAAAGCGATCAACGGTGGAGCACCTGTGACATGAGGCCAGGGTCAAAGCGATCTCAATGGTGGAGCACCTGTGACATGAGGCCAGGTCAAAGCGATCTGAATGGTGGAGCACCTGTGACATGAGGCCAGGTCAAAGCGATCAATGGTGTGGAGCACCTGTGACATGAGGCCAGGTCAAAGCGATCTCAATGGTGGAGCACCTGCGATATGAGGCCAGGTCAAAGCGATCAACGGTGGAGCACCTGTGACATGAGGCCAGGTCAAAGCGATCTCAATGGTGGAGCACCTGCGATACGAGGCCAGGTCAAAGCGGATCTCCAGGGTGAGAAAAAGTCCATGGTGGTCATCAGGAAATTCGTAGGGATCACACATGACTCCAAGTCCATGTCTGAATGTTCACACGGGGAACGGTATGCATTCCCAAAGGTGGAAAACAGCTCAGTTTGTCCTCAAATCCCGGAGGAATTTCGGATCAAAAACAGTTACAAGCAGGGTTTGGGGATTCAGAAAAAAAAAACCGTTCAAACAATAGTTCAAATACAGCTTCAGCCAACGGTTGGAAAGGGATGGCTCCCCTGCCTCAGCATGCAGACTGTATATCAGGGTGATGCACCCAGAGTCATCCCCTTGATAGTGGATGGGATCCAAAGATTTCAGACAGGAAAGTCTGGAAGAACCGCAGACGACACTGCCAAAGTCCAGTTTCGAGTGGATCAGAGCTCTGCACAGATGAAGAGTTTTGTGATCAGCGCCCCAATCCACATGTGCCACAACTGTCAGATATTCATTGCTGTATGACAAGAAGTTTTTAAGTGCTGGATGTCACTTTTAAATCACAGTTTTTCATCAAAGATAACTCCCAGAAATCTAGCCATCTTCACGGCTGGAAAGGTGAATTGATCCAGACGAATTTCTGGATCAGGATCAGCAAAGTACTTTTAAAAGTTGTGAAACTGAATACATCAAGTTTTGATACCTGAAAAAGTAGACCCACTTTCATCGACCGACGTTTGGATCTTACCCACACAAACCTGGAGTCGACGTTGTAAATCAGCAGAGGTGGCTCCTACAGTACAGAGTGCGAAGCCATCAACAAGCAGAGAGAACTCGGATTGCTGGTTTACAAAAAAATGACAATCTCAATAATTTAATAATATAATAATAATAATGAATACTTATATAGCGCCTATTCTCGGCTATAGACCAAGCTCTAAGCGCTTTACAATCCACACTCGTTTACACAACGGGCTGCCTACCTGGGTAGTGCCAACTGAAGAGCTGCCAGCTGGCGCTTCATTCAGTCGTTTCCCGTGTCATCCAGTCAGTATCGTTCAATATCGATCACTCATTTTCCTTACTTCCTTCATTCTTTCCGTTTCTCACTCAGGGTGCATGCTATGTGTAACGTGTCATCCATACCAACGGCCAAACTGGCCTACTCTCTCAAATGTTGGTGATGGGATTTTACGTGTGTGCAAGATGTTATGCATGCGTTCACACACGGAACCTCAGTTTATAGTCTCATTCGAATGACTGTATGGGAAATGGAGTCAGAACCAATGTTAACTCCGAGAGAAAAATCCCCCTGTACTGACACGCCCCGGCGGAGGTTCGAACCCGCAACCCCAGGATCACCAAGATTACGAGTCAAGCGCTCTACCAACTGAGCTATTCTGGCTTTGATACTGAAGAGAGCAGGAGAGAGGATGTTCTCTATGGGCACACACAACACCAGCTTGTGGATGTCTGACAGTGTGATGCTCACACGAAATTACACTTGCCAGTCAGGCAGAGAATTTGATTTCTTTAAAAAGGGAGGACGGTGGGGAGGGGGGGGGGGGGGGGGGGGGGGGGGGGGAGATGACATCGAAAATCTAGATTATGAAGATCTGTAAAAACAAGATTTCCACATGGTATTGTAAGCCTTCTCTCAGTTTGTATATGACGGCAATGCAGATGGTGATTTCAAGACAGACTGGGCAACGATAGAATGGTACTTGCGGAAACCGTACTGTTCTTTGCCAAAAAGTCCATCAGTTTCCAGCTTCTACATCAGACGAGAACTGACCATCTTTTTCATTAGTTTGCAAATTCAGCTTATCAGCACTTTGCAAGGTTGGTCACGCTTTTATCAGCACTACTGGGCGATAATTAGAAAGGTTGGTCACATCATCTTTTCCCAACTTGGGAATGAAGATGATGAGGGCCTTCCGCCAGGAGCTAAGACAGGATTTTATAGTCCAGGAGCTAAGAAAGGACAGGTATGGTCGACGAGCGAAGAAAGTACTCTATGGTCCTGGAGCTTGGAAAGTGCATGGTCCAGGAGCTAAGAAAGGACTGTATGGTCCAGGAGCTAAGGAAGGACTGTATGGTCCAGCAGCTAAGGAAGGACTGTATGGTCCAGAAGTTAAGAAAGTAGTGTACGGTCCTGGAGTTCAGGAAGTACTCTATGGTCCAGGGGCTAAGAAAGAACTCTATGGTCCAGGAGCTAAGAAAGGACTCTATGGTCCAGGAGCTAAGGAAGCACTCTATGGTCCAGTGGCTAAGAAAGAACTCTATGGTCCAGGAGCTAAGAAAGGACTCTATGGTCCAGAAGCTAAGGAAGCACTCTATGATCCAGGGGCTAAGAAAGTACTCTATAGTCCAGGAGCTAAGAAAGTACTGTATGGTCCAGGAGCTAAGAAGTATTCTATGGTCCAGGAGCTAAGAAATGACTGTGTGGTCCAGGAGCTAAGAAAGGACTGTATGGTCAATGAGCTAGGAAAGTAGTGTGTGGTCCAGGAGCTAAGAAAGGACTGTATGGTCTAGGAGCTTGGAAAGTAGTGTATGGTCCTGGAGCTAAGAAAGTAGTGTATGGTCCAGGAGCTAAGAAAGTAGTGTATGGTCCAGGAGCTAAGAAAGGACTCTGTGGTCCAGGAGCTAAGAAAGTACTCTATGGTCCAGGAGATAAGAAAGGAATCTATGGTCCATGAGCTAAGAAAGGGAATCTATGATCCAGGAGCTAAGAAAGGAAGCTATGGTCCGGGAGCTAAGGAAGTACTCTATGGTCCAGGAGCTAAGGAAGCACTCTATGGGCCAGGAGCTAAGAAAGTACTGTATGGTCCAGGAGATAAGGAAGCACTCTATGGTCCAGGAGCTAAGAAAAGACTGTATGGTCCAGGAGCTAAGGAAGTACTCTATGGCCCAGCAGCTAAAGAAGGACTGTATGGTCCAGAAGCTAAGAAAGTAGTGTATGGTCCTGGAGCTAAAGAAGTACTCTATGGTCCGGGAGCTAAGTAAGCACTGTAAGGTCCAGTGGCTAAGAAAAGAACTCTATGGTCCAGGAGCTAAGGAAGTACTCTTTGATCCAGGAGCTAAGAAAGGACTGTATGGTCCAAGAGCTAAGAAAAGACTGTATGGTCCATGAGCTTGGAAAGTAGTGTATGGTCCAGGAGCTAAGAAAAGGACTGTACGGTCCAGGAGCTTGGAAAGTAGTGTATGGTCCAGGAGCTAAGAAAGGACTGTACGGTGCAGGAGCTAAGAAAGGACCGTATGGTCCAGGAGCTGAGAAAGGACTATATGGTCCAGGAGCTAAGAAAGTACTGTATGGTCCAGGAGCTAAGAAAGTACTCTATGGTCCAGGAGCTAAGGAAGCACTCTATGATCCAGGAGCTAAGAAAGGACTGTATGGTCCAGGAGCTAAGAAAGGACTGTATGGTCCAGGAGCTAAGAAAGTACTGTATGGTCCAGGAGCTAAGGAAGCACTCTATGATCCAGGAACTAAGAAAGTACTGTATGGTCCAGGAAAAAAAAGTACTCTATAGCTAAGAAAGTACTCTATGGTCCAAGAGCTAAGGAAGTACTCTATGGTCCAGGGAGCTAAGAAAGGACTGTATGGTCCAGGAGCTAAGAAAGGACTGTATGGTCCAGGAGCTAAGAAGTACTGTATGGTCCAGGAGCTAAGGAAGCACTCTATGATCCAGGAACTAAGAAAGTACTGTATGGTCCAGGAGCTAAAAAAAGTACTCTATAGTCCAGGAGCTAAGAAAGTACTCTATGGTCCAAGAGCTAAGGAAGTACTCTATGGTCCAGGAGCTAAGAAAGTACTCTATGGTCCAGGAGCTCAGAAAGCACTGTATAGCCCAGGAGCTAAGAAAGCACTGTATGGTCCATGAGCTAAGAAGTACTCTACGGTCCAGGAGCTAAGAAGGACTCTACTGTCCAAGAGCTAAGAAGGACTCTATGGTCCAGGAGCTAAGAAAGTACTGTATGGTCCAGGAGCTAAGAAGGACTCTCTGGTCCAGGAGCTAAGAAGGACACTATGGGTCTGGGAGCTTGGAAATTAGTGTATGGTCCAGGAGCTAAGAAAGTAGTGTATGGTCCAGGAGCTAAGAAATGACTGTATGGTCCAGGAGCTAAGAAATGACTGTATGGTCCAGGAGCTAAGAAAGAAGTGTATGGTCCAGGAGCTAAGAAAGTAGTGTATGGTCCAGGAGCTAAGGAAGCACTGTATGGTCCAGTGGCTAAGAAAGTACTGTATGGTCCAGAAGCTAAGGAAGGACTGTATGGTCCAGGAGCTAAGGAAGGACTGTATAGTCTAGGAGATAAGAAAGGACTGTATGGTCCAGGAGCTAACGAAGTAGTGTATGGTCCAGGAGCTAAGAAAGGACTGTATGGTCCAGGAGCTAAGGAAGTAGTGTATGGTCCAGGAGCTAAGAAAGGACTGTATGGTCCAGGAGCTAAGAAAGGAGTGTATGGTCCAGGAGCTAAGAAAGTAGTGTATGGTCCAGGAGGTAAGGAAGTACTCTGTGGTCCAGAAGCTAAGGAAGTACTGTATAGTCCAGGAGCTAAGACAGTACTCTATGGTCCAGATAGGAATGTAGACTTTACGAGAGCCTGGAGATGGTTTTCCAGATGTTTCCAAGTTCGTCATGAGTGTCTTCGAAACTCAGCAGCAGAATCACTACGGACTTGCACAGCTGATTTCAGTTCATTAAGTGAAAATGGCAAATTGCAGTTGTCAGAAGAAAAGTTACATGGTGATTTTGCTATCAATTATTAGATTTTTTTTTCTTTCTTTCTTTTTTTTTTTTAAGAAGCAGATTCAGCTGTTGAGGATGAGTTTTGCTCAGTACTGGAGGTAAGATTTGGCAACAGCTTGCTTGTCGGTAATCAGAGCGTCTGCAAGTTTCAAGTGCTGAATGAAGGATTGGTATTTTTCCCTTTGATTTTCTTAATAATTTTCCAGATTCCCTTCATGGATGTTTTAGGAGTCAGCCTGGAGAAAAAGTCTCTCCCAGACCGACGTTTACTCAATCCGAAAGAGATCCGGCTCACAGTTTTTTTGACTGTCTCGAGCGCTGGGCCCTGATGGTACGTTAAATACACGCAACGTTGAGCTCGTTTACGCTCACTTGTACAATGTGTTGGCAGTCAGAACAAAGCCATGGTGTCTCAGGCATTGGCAGCTTGCTGGATGAAGTAGCAAATAATATTGCCATGGTGTCTCAGGCATTGGCAGCTTGCTGGATGAAGTAGCAAATATTGCCATGGGTGTCTCAGGCATTGGCAAAGCTCGCTGGCATTGAAGTGCTGGAAATATTGCCATGGTGTCTCAGGCATATGCAGCTTGCTGGATGAAGCTGCAAATATTGCCATGGTGTCTCAGGCATTGGCAGCTTGCTGGATGAAGTAGCCAATATTGCCATGGCGTCTCAGGCATTTGCAGCTTGCTGGATGAAGTAGCCAATATTGCCATGGTGTCTCAGACATTTGCAGCATGCTGGATGCAGTTGCATGTATTGCCTTCTGCACATGTTATATCTGTCAGGCCCCTTGCAGGGTCCGGACACTGCAGAACTTCCTCTTCGATCAGTTTCATTTGGGCGTTTTCCACAAAAAGGTCCCACTCAAACTTTTGAAAATTGAGCTGTTCCAGTGAAGTGCACCTTTCTGTAGTTTTGCATTTCAAGACAATTAGAACCAGCGACCACACACGAACACACACAGGTGAATACGTGGACTTGAGGACTGTGCGAAACAATTTATCTTCATTCTATTTGTCCCTCTAAACACACACACACACACACACACACACACACACACACACACACACACACATGCACACACACACACACACACACACACACACACACACACACACACACACACACACACATACCATGTGCCTACCTGCTGGAGGAGACCCTCTGTGCCTTGGCTCAGCCCCAGGGCAGGGGTACTGACTGCAGTGCCAACAGCCAAAGACGCGCTGGAAGAACCACCCTCCTCAGCTCGATGCCACCTCCTCCCACCATACCCAGAGTCATCAGGAGATCCGGCAAGAGGCTCAGAAGAACTCACTCCCATCACCTGCTCCTCATCCTCCTCCTTCTCCTCTTCCATCTTGCTTCCCACCCGATCTGACGGGGAATGCAGCACCGCCTTTTCGGTGCTGGAGGACACGGACCCTGGCGGCACAGACCCCTCCTTGCCCCACCCCTCCCTGGGCAGCAACACACCCGTGTCTGCACACGAAGCACAGGTAAATCCTTTCCCTCAGCAGACGTTGAAACCGTCTTTCCCGCATCATCGGCGCCGCAAAGGTCGTTCTCGGGGATGCCTTGATGGTCGCCACCCCTTCCAGACCCGTCCGGGACAGCGATGCTAACGTTTGCACGTGATCTGGAACCGGGTGCCGCAGCCGTGAAGCCGTCTTTCCCCACAGTTCTGCCGCCAAGGGAGGCTGCGAGTCTCCCGAATCCTCTGCGGCTGTGTGGGCTTCTGACCGGGCCTCCGGCGTCTGCCGTGCTGAGGGCGACGGTGCCATCTCGCCAGAGGATCCCCCGTCCTCTTCGGCTGGAAGGGGGGCAAACGATGGGGGAGGGAGGTTCGTCCCCATCTTGTTCCGCGCCTCTTCTTTAACTCTCCTTCCCTCCATCTGTCGCGCTTGATCGCTTACTGTTGGTGATGTCTCTGTAATTGAGTGTAAACACAAGACGTGATGAATGTTACCGTCATGAACTTAAAAATCACCATCGAAGCAAACAAAAAGGTAGTGAACTACTTAGACATAACACTTGACCTCAACAACCACATATATAAACCATACAAGAAACCTAATGACACACCCATTTATGTAAACATCAACAGCAACCACCCACCATCTATACTAAAAACCATACCCAATGGCATAAAACAAGAGATTATCTAATCTGTCACATAATGAAGAGTATTCAACAACGCAACAAAATCACATGGTACAAACCTCCATATGATGGACGAGTAAAAACAAACGTAGGGAAAGAATTTTTCAAAATTTTGACAGCATCCTTCCAAAAGAACACAAATTGTCCAAAATATTCAACAAGAACACCATCAAACTATCATATTCATGCATGCCTAACCTTAAAAATATAATTGATTCATCCAACAAAATGAAAAGCAAACACAGCAAGAAGGGTGAAGAAAGGAAATCCTGCAATTGTACTAAAAAAGAACAGTGTCCCTTAAGCAACAAATGCCTCTATAACAACATTGTATACCAAGCCACTGTGACATCAGAAAATGAAAAAGAAACATACATAGGGATCACTGAAAATCACTTCAAAACCAGATACGCAAACCATAAACAGTCATTCAACAAAGAAAAATACAAAAAACCAAACAGAACTGAGCAAATATTTGGAGACTTAAAGACAAAAAATAAACTATAACATATCCTGGAAAATCATAAAAAGGGCATCACCATACAATAACATTTCAAAAAGATGCAACCTATGTTCAACAGAAAAATGGTTAATACTATGCAAACCACACTTAGCAACTCTAAATACTAAAGTAGAAATAGTAAACAACTGCAGGCACAAATGGAAATCGTTGTCAGCAAACGCACCCTGAACTGTAAACAACCTGAAAAACCGATGAAGAAGCCTTTTGGCGAAAGCTTGGACAAAAAATGAACTCTGTGGGCGGTGTTGACAGCTTATTGTTTTATATATATATATATATATATATATATATATATATATATATGTATGTGTGTGTGTGTGTGTGTGTGTGTGTGTGTGTGTGTGTGTACACACACACACACACACACACACACACACACACACACACACAAACATCGACCCCCTTAACCCCCAGTACCCCTGTCTTTCCTCCCTACAAAATCGGTACCAATTGTCGCATTCGGTTTTGAAGAATAGCACAGAATAATTTTTTTTTTCTCCAAACCTACTGGCCAGGACCAACCGAAAAATGGCCAATGCCTTTCATGTTCTTCTTCTGACTGACAACTGATTTCGTGCTATTCAGACCATTCTCCCGGCTAACGCCAAAGACTCCAAACCAGAAGAGAACACCGTCACGATGCGGGCAGACAAGTCTCTTGACATGAGAAAACATCTCTTTAAACATAAATAAACAAATCAAAATAACAAAACGCGACAGTTACGCAAAAGAACACATCTGTAATGACATAAGCCAGAACATGGATAACAACACACACACACACACACACACAAAAAAAAAAACCAGCAACAACAAACAGTGTTAAGCAACAGCAAACCAACAGCTCTCCCATCCCCATCTCACCTCCGCCCCTGCATAGTTATACTCCTGCCTGCATAATTATACTTCCCTTCCTGAACCGAACATCTCCAGCTCGACAACGACAATCTGAGGACAGTAGCAGTTAGCCTTTCCACTCTGACGTCACTGACCTGCGATTTCTCTGACATCAGCGAATGGCAACGGGATGACGGTAGGGCCGTTGGAGAAGCACAGTCACTGCCTCACCTGACCTCTGTCAGTGTGGACACAGCCCGCCCTCCCCCCCCCCCCCCCCCCTCCCTCCCCCTCCCTCCGTTCACCTGTTGGTGACCGTGGTAACACGGGAGAGGACAACAGGACTGGAACAGACGAGCAACAACAGAAAGGCAGTGCCGTTAAGAAAGGTTCGATCCGCCCATGAAGAGCGAGACTGTTGCGGTTTCCGCGTATCCGGTCAGATGTAGCAGTAATCCTCTGGGTGCACGGGAAGAAACAGAATGGCTGACCGTGGTTCAGAAAGAGTTCCTTGTCGACCTTTGGCCACTTCAGGCCACACTGGTCTTGTTAGTACTGGAGATGAAGTGAACTGTAAGCTGAGTGAAGCTCAGTCAGAACCTAGTTTCGGCTTCGTCCCCCCCCCCCCCCCCCCCCCCCCCCCCCCTCTCTCTCTCTCTCTCTCTCTCTTACAATCTATGTCTCTTTTATTGACAAATATGACGTAGGGGTCTACAACTGGTCCAATCTTGAAAACTTCTTCAAGGCAGTCTTCACCACGGAGATCCCCCCCCCCCCCCCCCCCCCCCCCCCCCCCCCGCCCCCATCACTCACATTTCTTTCAATTTTGAAAGAATGTTTTCATGTTATATGAAATCGTCGATAGGTGTGTTTTTAGGAATCTTTGCATTAGGGTCAGACCGGTAATGGATTGGAGAGACAGACAGACAGACACGAGACAGACAGACAGATGCTTGCTTCGCATAGTTTGTGTGTCCTTCTGGTAACATGTCACTGGTAAATTTATTTTCTACGAAGTCGTATATTCTTCACCCTAAAACAGAATTTGCTCTTCAAAAAAAAAAAAAAAAATTCACTCAAAGCCTATGCCGATGTTTTGTGTGTCATCGGCAAACAAGCCACGGCAAAGAAGACTATTCAGCCATTTTCATGCTATTTTGCTTTGAATTCAACAAAGAGTCCTACATCAGATTGATCTACTGCAAAACATAACTTCACTTTAGCAAACGGAACATTTAACTGATACTGACGTTGGCAATGCTCATGGTGATTCCTTCCCCGGCACTTCAAAATTCACCATCTGGCTGGTTTAAAGTAAAAACAGGGTGGTTTGTGCTATAAACAGAGGCAATTATTGGTTTGGTTTGGTTCTCAATGTTACGAAAAAATACTAGGAAAGCACTTCGTGATTTCAAACGTTTACAGAATGACGATTCCACATCGGATGAGCGAATGTTTTTTTAAGACAGAAAAGCCTAAAAGTTATTGGCTAATAAAGAGAGCATGAATAAAACCAAAGTAGAGCTGCAGGTAAAACGCACACAGCTCCAATTTCGGACAAACGTTAAACAGTTTACAAAGAAATATGAAGAGGTCAAAATGATGACGAAAGAATGGTTGAAGCACTTTAACAGAAACTTCCTTCGTAGACAGGCGTACTGGTGTTATTCTTAATGACGACGCTCGGATTCTCAAGCCAGAAATTGAAGAAGAAATTGAGAATCCTAGCTGTGAATATAAGTTAAAGTATAAGATTATACACGATATTCAAAGAATAATAAAGCAGCATGTCCAGATGTATTTCGCCCCAAATATTATAAATTTCGACAGACAAATTTTGTATTTTTTCTCTGCGCCTTTTCAATGCTGTATTTGCATTGCGTCAATAACTGTCAGCGTAGACCAAATCTGTCATATATCTTTTGCCCCTGAATGACAATGTTAATCTGCAAAAACAAGACAACTGAAGCGACATCTCATCTCACATAACAGCGTTGCCGTAAACTGTTTACTTATCTTAAATAGGACATTACGCAAAAATGGTGCGAAAGTAAAAGTGTGTAATGAGAAATTTAATCTGTGATGAGAAATTTAATCTGGTTTTCTAAAAGACCATTCAACCATCGATCACAAATTCAAGCTATTTTCGATCATAAATATTTGCTGAAGAATAAGTAATCAGACTTCATTCACTTTCGCTTGGCATTCAGTTTCAGTTCACACGGGAATTTTCGGCCTGTATGGCAAACATCTGGTGGGGGGGGGAGGCGGAGGAAATTCTGCATGAAATATGCACACGATTATAAAAGTAGAGTATATTGGAGACTTTGGATTGGCTAACTGTGGTTTTATTGTTAAAGCAAGTCGACTAGCAGTCCTTCGCTTTTTCTCTGTTCATCAGTGAACTTACTTGTAAAAGATATAGTTGAAAATTGGCGTCTCAGCTTGCAGCTGAACTACTGAACTCTAATGCGTGTGTAAAATCGAACTATTGATTACTCTTTGCGGACGAATCGAGGTATATTGTCCGACATAGTTTACCGGACAACGGAATCACCTGAATATTTCTGGTTAAAAAAAAGGGTGTGTGTGTGTGTGTGTGGTTGGGGGGGGGGGGGGGGGAGCCTCTAAATTAGATTTCCATGTGTTGTGAAATCGAAACGACTTTGTGTTCTGAAATGGCGGTTATAATCCTCTACAGTGAGACATGGTCCTATAAAGATCAGAAGCAGTGAATTTTTAAAAATACCTGGGTCTTCAATCTGTGTGCGTTGTGCGCGCACACGCGTGCAAGGCCTGTGTGTGTGTGTGTGTTTGTTGGGTTTGCGCGCGCGCGTGCGTGCATGTGTGCGTGCGTGTGTATGTGGGGTGGCGTGCGTGCGTGCGCGTGTGTGTCCAGTATCTGCTCATCGTTTTCAAGAGCTCGTGAAGACAAGGTGATGAAGCTGGGAAGAGAATGACTGACATGCTTACAACCTTACCGATACTGGATGACTTTTTTCATCCTTTTTTTTCACAGGCAATTAATTCTCTTATTAAAAACCTGTCTTATGAATGTTTCTGAAGCTTGGGGTTAACCCCATCTTCTACACACACACACACACACACACACACACACACACACACACACACACAGAGAGCGAGAGAGAGAGAGAGAGAGAGAGAGAGAGAGAGAGAGAGAGAGAGAGAGAGAGAGAGAGAGAGAGAGAGAGAGGGTGTAATGTTTGCCTGCAAAGAACAAGAAATGATATGGCATATGACGCGACTGGGCCAAAATTGGCACGAGCATATTCACTGAAGGAGCAAAAATCAGCGTTCACAGTACTTTCAAACCGTTCCTCATCGGAATCGTATTGTACAGCTGTCAAAGCAAACACACACACACACACACACACACACACACACACACACACACACACACACAGGGATGTCCCGAATAGGTCAAGAACTGGTGTCTGTGTGTGTGTGTGTGTGTGTGTGTGTGTGTGTGTGTGTGTGTGTGTGTGTGTGTGTGTATGTATGTGTGTGTGTGCATGTACGTCTCTGAGATATGCCTGTGTTCATCTAAACGATGTAAAATGTCCATTGTGAGATGATGACCATGAAGCTGAATGCACACTTTATTTTACTACAGATTCGCATCAGAAGAACATCCCATCTCAGTATTCAGAGCATACCACAAACATAACTCTAAACTGATGATGCAAGATGACGAACGATTCCACTACAACGTTCTCTCTCTCTCTCTCTCTCTCTCTCTCTCCTCTCTCTCTCTCTCTCTCTCTCTCTCCCCCCCCCCTCTCCCCACTATAATGTCTCACACACACACACACACACACACACACACACACACACACACACAACAACTCTCTCTCACTCTCTCTCTCTCTCTCTCTCTCTCTCTCTCACTATAACGTCTCTCTCTCTCTCTCTCTCACTATACGTCTCTCTCTCTCTCTCATATAAACTCTCTCTCTCTCTCTCTCTCTCTCTCTCTCTCTCTCTCTCTCTCTTGTTCCATCTAGCGTCATTCACCTGTTTAACTTGGGTCTTGTTTTTTTTTTTTCATCTCTGATACATTCACAGCGTTTATAAAACATCACGTATTATTACGTACATCAATTCTTATACCATTTGTAAATAGGTATTTTTTCATATACAACTCATGTATTATTATGTATATTGATGTTTATACCACTTGTAAAGCTATAGCTACTTTTTATATAAAACATCATGTATTATTATAGACATTCATGTTTAGAACCTTTGTAAAAAACTATAGGTACTTTCTTGTATCAAACATCATGTATCATGTACATTAATGTTCATACCATTTGTAAAACTACCACATCCATTAATTTTCATACCATTTGTAAAACTACAGGTACTTTTTGAAATGCGCCAGTCTATGGGCGTCATGCAAATATGTAATGTGTGTCGCTGCGCGCTGTGTGTATTCGTGCGTGCGTACCTGTGACTCTGTGTGTGTGTGTGTGTGTGTGTGTGTGTGTGTGTGTGTGTGTGTGTGTGTGTGTGTGTGTGTGTGTGTGTGTGTGTGATAGAGAGGGTGGTGGAAGGGAGAGAAACACACTGAGACAGAACGGGGGGGGGGGGGGGGAGGGGGGGGGGCGCGAAGCAAGACAGAGTGCTCCTCAAATGTCTTGGTGTTAACTTTCTGGTACGTCGACAGTTCCGTTATGCGTGAATTTCATTTCGCATTACTCATAGCTCAGTCAACTGCAAGGGTGTGTGTGTGTGTGTGTGTGTGTGTGTGTGTGTGTGTGTGTGTGTGTGTGTGTGTGTGTGTGTGTGCGTGCGTGTGTGCGTGCGTGCGTGCGTGTGCGTGTGTGTGCGTGTGTGCGTGTGTGTGTGTGCGTGTGTGTGTGTGTGTGTGTGTGTGTGTGTGTGTGTGTGTGTGTGTGTGTGTGTGTGTGTGTGTGTGTGTGTGTGTGTGTATGTGTGTGTGTGTGTGTGTGTGTGTGTGTGTGTGTGTGTGTGTGTGTGTGTGTGTGTGTGGGTGTGTGTGTGAGTGTGTGTGTGTGTGTGTGAGGGAATGGGGTGGGGTCGTTTCAGGGCTGTTGCCATATCAGAATCGATTGCATGTATGCATTGCCATACTAACAGTTCATTTGATAATCGCAGCAACAACAGTTACAACAACAGTTCCATTCCCGATCTTTTTTTTCGACAACGTCAGCTTGGGTCTCTTTCAGAACCTCGACAATTCGGCCTACTTCTGGTGGCACATCCGTGGTCAGTCTTCAGGGAGCCTGCTGCAAACTGCTTACTATGCCTCACGTCATGCAACCTGAGCCACTGGGAGATCGTCAAAACTCTTCAGATATGGACCAACATGTGAGCTAATTCTGATAACACGTCAGTCTCTCTCTCTCTCTCTCTCTCTCTCTCTCTCTCTCTCTCTCTCTCTCTCTCTCTCTCTCTCTCCGTGTCTGCATTGAGTATGTACGCACGTGTCATCTGCGTGTGCGCACACGCATCCTCTTGAGCTTTTTCTCCCCTCTGGTTTGCTCATGTGGTTTTTATTCGTGGGGTTTGTGCAGTTCCCCCCCCCCCCCCCCCCCCCCCCCCCCCCCCCCCTCATTAGAGCCTCTGTGGTGCACCACTTTCCCACCGCTTATCCTCGTACCAAACCACTCCTAGGCGCTTTGCACAGGACTCCCTCCAGACAGGATCTAGCCATGGTGACAGGGTCATGCGGAGACATGTCAATGCCATGTTTTTATCAAGTCACAACACTAAATCCCAGCACTGCAGCTGAGTCATACAGATGGTATTACACGGTGCCGATCCCAATATACACCATCCCCATCCCCATACTTCACCTCCACCCCCCACCTCACCCCCTGTTCACAATGACTGGCACAAGCAAAAAGAAAACACTGTAAGCACATGCCCTTCACATTACCCCCCACCCCCACCCCTCAGCCCCCATCCCTCTTCCACATTTCCATCACTGGTTAGGAGACCATTCACTACAGGCCACACGCCACAAACAGGAACATGCTCCACACCTGTATCATCCATGTAAGGGGGGGACCATTCACTACAGGCCACACGCTGCAAACAGGAACATGCTCCACACCTGTAAGGGGGAGACCATTCACTACAGGCCACACGCTGCAAACAGCAACATGCTCCACACCTGTAAGGGGAGACCATTCACTACAGACCACACGCTGCAAACAGCAACATGCTCCATACCTGTATCATCCATGTAAGGGGAGGAGACACCGCATTAAAGTATGCTCCAGTTTAAATTTGAACTTGATATGGATCAGATTATCTCCCTTCCCAATCACATCAAGGTGCATTGAGTGAACACACATCAAGGTGCGTTGAGTGGAAAAGCTAACTACAGTGTCACAACGCACACATTCAGGTGCATTGAGGGGAAACACATCAAGATGCACTGAGTGGAAACACATCAAGGTGCACTGAGTGGAAACACATCAAGGTGCATTGAGGGGAAAACACATCAAGGTGCACTGAGTGGAAACACATCAAGATGCATTGAGTGGAAACACATCAAGGTGCATTGAGTGGAAATACATCAAGGTACAGCAGAGTGGAAACACATCAGTTTGCACTGAATGGAAAACATCAAGGTGCACTGAGTGGAAACACATCAAGGTGCACTGAGTGGAAACACATCAAGGTGCACTGAGTGGAAACACATCAAGGTGCATTGAGTGGAAACACATCAAGGTGCACTGAGTGGAAACACATCAAGGTGCATTGAGGGTAAACACATCAGGTGCATTGAGTGAAAACACATCAAGGTGAATTGAGTGGAAAACACATCAAGGTGCATTGAGTGGAAAAACACATCAAGGAGCACTGAGTGGAAACACATCAAGGTGCACTGAGTGGAAAACACATCAAGGAGCACTGAGTGGAAACACATCAAGGGCACTGAGTGGAAACACATCAAGGTGCACTGAGTGGAAAAACACATCAAGGTGCACTGAGTGGAAAACACATCAAGGTGAATTGAGTGGAAAACACATCAAGGTGCACTGAGTGGAAACACATCAAGGTGCATCAAGGTGCATTGAGGGGAAACACATCAAGGTGCACTGAGTGGAAAAACACATCAAGGAGCACTGAGTGGAAACACATCAAGGTGCACGAGTGTGGAACACACATCAAGGTGCACTGAGTGGAAACACATCAAGGTTTATTGAGTGGAAACACATCAAGGAGCACTGAGTGGGAAACACATCAAGGTACACTGAGTGAAAAACGCATCAAGGTACACTGAGTGAAAACACATCAACGTGCATGGTGTGGAAACACATCAAGGTGCATTGAGTGGAAACACATCAAGGTGCATTGAGTGGAAACACATCAAGGAGCACTGAGTGGAAAACACATCAAGGTGCACTGAGTGGAAACACATCAAGGTGCACTGAGTGGAAACACATCAAGGTGCACTGAGTGGAAACGCATCAAGGTGCATTGAGTGGAAAACACATCAAGGTGAATTGAGTGGAAACACATCAAGGTGCATTGAGTGGAAACACATCGAGGAGCACTGACTGGAAACACATCAGTTTGCACTGAATGGAAACACATCAAGGTACATTGAGTGAAAACCCATCAAGGTACACTGAGTGAAAACACATCAAGGTGCATGGAGTGGAAACACATCAAGGTGCACTGAGTGGAAATACATCAAGGTGCATGGAGTGGAAACACATCAAGGTGCATTGAGTGGAAACACATCAAGGTGCATTGAGTGGAAACACATCAAGGAGCACTGAGTGGAAACACATCAAGGTGCATTGACTGGAAACACATCAAGTGAATTCAGTGGAAATACATCAAGGTATATTGAGTGGAAAACACATCAAGGTATATCGAGTGTGGAAACACATCAAGGTATATTGAGTGGAAACTCATCAAGGTATATTGAGTGGAAACACAACAAGGTATATTGAGTGGAAACATATCAAGGAGCACTGAGTGAAACCACATCGAGTGGCACTGAATGGAAACACATCAAGGTGCATTGAGTGGAAACGCATAAAGGTGCATTGAGTGGAAACACATCAAGGAGCACTGAGTGGAAACACATCAAGTCGCATGGAGTGGAAACACATCAAGTCGCATGGAGTGGAAAAACACTTCAAGGCGAACTGAGTGGAAACACATCAAGGTGCACTGAGTGGAAACACATCAAGGTGCGCTGAGTGGAAACACAGTAAGGTGCATTAAGTAGAAACACATCAAGGTGCATGGAGAGTGGAAACGCATCAAGGTGCACTGAGTGGAAACACATCAAGGTGCACTGAGTGGAAACACATCAAGGTGCATTGAGTGGAAACACATCAAGGTGCATTGAGTGGAAACACATCAAGATGCACTGAGTGGAAACACATCAAGGTGCACTGAGTGGAAACACATCAAGGTGCATTGAGGGGAAACACATCAAGGTGCACTGAATGCAAATACATCAAGGTGCATTAAGTGGAAACACATCAAGGTACATTAAGTGGAAACACATCAAGGTGCATGAAACAGATCAGGGTGCATGGAGTGGAAACACATCAAGGTGCACTGAATGGGAAACACATCAAGGTGCACTGAGTGGAAACACATCAAGGTGCACTGAGTGGAAACACATCAAGGTGCACTGAGTGGAAACACATCAAGGTGCACTGAGTGGAAACACATCAAGAGGCACCGAGTGGAAAACAAATCAAGAGGCACTCAAGAGGAAGTGGAAACACATCAAGGTGCACTGAGTGGAAACACATCAAGAGGCACTGAGTGGAAACACATCAAGGTGCACTTGAATGGAAACACATCAAGAGGCACTGAATGGAAACACATCAAGGTGCACTGAGTGGAAATACATCAAGGTGCAGAGTGGAAACACATGAAGGTGCACAGAGTGGAAAACACATCAAGGTGTATTGAGTGCAAAAGCTAACTCCAGAGGAACTGAACGGACAGCAAGCTGACTGCAAGCAAACAATGATGACGATATCCCTGTGCATGTGTGTGTGTGTGTGTGTGTGTGTGTGTGTGTGTGTGTGTGTGTGTGTGTGTGTGTGTGTGTGTGTGTGTGTGTGTGTGTGTGTGTGTGTGTGTGTGTGTGTGTGTGTGTGTGTGTGTATGTGTGTGTGTGTGTGTGTGTGTGTGTGTGTGTGTGTGTGTGTATCAATGTGATGTAAGTAGCAACGGTTCCTGAAGAAGCCTTTTGGCGAAGGCTTGGATTTAAAAAATTAACTCCGTGGGGGCGGTGTGTGTGTGTGTGTGTGTGTGTGTGTGTGTGTGTGTGTGTGTGTGTGTGTGTTTATACAGACATATATATATATATATATATATATATATATATATATATATATATATATATATATATATGTGTGTGTGTGTGTGTGTGTGTGTGTGTGTGTGTGTGTGTGTGTGTGTGTGTGTGTGTGTGTGTGTGTGAGTGTTTGAAGAATCGGTGACAATGATGATTCAGTGTAACAGAAATAAACGATGCTCAAAACATGTGAATGAAGACACGGCCGGATTCCCACTCTGAGTCCGTGCGAAGATAAAGTCTTCCTTCATAGTTAAACGCTTCACACAAAAAAAAAAAAAAAAAAAAAAAAGAGTAAAGCGAGTCTCAGAGATTAAACGGATAACTCCAATTAATGCCATGCAGTTTTATGTACGCAGTGAAACTGTTCAGGAATGACTGTTACTGTTGACCCATCTCCTATCCTTTTTCTTTTACTTTGTTTCTTTTCTAGTTTGTTTTGATTTCAATTTGGCATATGTCTATGAATACATTTCTGTGAACTGGATTTCATCAGCTCTCTATGTTGAGTCGGGTTCAGTTTAGGTCAACAAATAAATCAAGCACATTGAAATTCAGCTACAGGGGAGAAAAAAAATCCCAAATTATAAACCATAAAAC
This sequence comes from Conus betulinus, assembly GCA_016801955.1. Taxonomy (NCBI): domain Eukaryota; kingdom Metazoa; phylum Mollusca; class Gastropoda; order Neogastropoda; family Conidae; genus Conus; species Conus betulinus. Next base: position 442,292 of record JADBJO010000197.1, read on the forward strand.
TTAGTAAGACTTTTTTTTTTGTAATGGGTATGACTTTCTGATTGCACATGAGCGGTTTTATTTTTCATTCTGTATGCAAACGACAATAATTTGTAGCGTGTATTCTATTTCATTTTAGACGCTTCCAAATATCCAGATCAGCCATAATTTTCAATTTTACTCCGTGGCTTAAAAGAAATATAATCTAGTCAGTTGTAATTATTTCTCTT